>ML103593.1:0-31717 GCA_003697995.1 Taxidea taxus jeffersonii | reverse complement strand
CTCCGCCCGGCACCGCCTCGGGCCTCTCCACGACCGCCTCCAGGGCCTCAGCACCCCACACCTTGCGGCCAGTGACAGTGAGCACCTCGTCCGCGTCCATCCTCACCACCCCAGGGCCCCCCGTGTCATCCCGCTGGAACCTCACCACCCGCTGCCTCTGCCGGGCATTGGGGCAGCTCTTCTCCCCTGGTGAGTGCAGGAGCCGCGGTCCCTCCCCCCAGCCGGTCCCGGGCACTCTGTTGCTGAGACTTGTGGGTCCACCCTGTGCCTCCTGAGCTATCTGGAGCTGAGCCCGCTGTCGTCTTGGTGACTGTGTCCTCACAGGGGACGTTGTCTACAACAAGACGGACGGTGCGGGCTGCTCCTTCTACGCCGTCTGCAACCAGCACTGTGACATTGACCGCTTCCAGGATGCCTGCCCTACATCCTTGCCCCCGGAGGCCTCGTCGACCCCGGAGGCCTCGTCAACCCCGGAGGCCTCCTCGACCCCAGAGGCCTCCTCGACCCCGGCGGCCTCGCCCTCCCAGCCTCAGAGCTGTGACCTCATCATCCCTCCCCGACAGGTGCACCTCCTGCTTGTGGCCCAGCCGGCCCGGGGCCTTGTGGCCCCCTCGAGCCCTCCCTGTGTAGCTCTGGCTGGAGGACGGCACTGGGGCCTGGACGGCACCGTGGGAGGCCAGGATGCAGGGCCGCGCCCCGGGCAGGGAGGGCCCCGGGGCTGTGGCAGGGCTGTAGGGCAGGTTCCGTGGTCCCAGCCGGTGAGCTCTGCGCCCTTCTCTCCCAGGTGAACGAGTCCTGGACCCTGCCAGACTGCACAGTGGCTCAGTGTGAGGGCCACAACCGTGTGGTCCTGCTGGGGCGGAAGCCGGTGGCCAGCATCCACTGCGTGAACGGGCATCCGCCAGTCAGAGTGTTGCATAACAACGAGCCGTGTGACTTCCACTTTGAGTGCGAGTGTAAGTCTGGGCATGGTGAGGGCAGCCGCTGCGGGCAGAGGGCACTGGGGGACTCGCAGGGGGCAAGAGCCTCGGTGCTCAGCGCCAGCCAGAGACGGTGACACGAGCCAGAGCTGGGGGACGGCCCAGGTTTGCTGAGCCCATGCGCACGGCAGCCTCTGTGGCTGGATGGGGGCGCTGGGTTGGGGGGCTGTTATCCCAGGGATTCCTGAGTGTCCCTCCTGGAGCTTCCGTGGGGAGTGCTCCTGGCCCAGCCCCTGGATGGCATGGGGCTCAGGTTCCCGGAGGAAGGAAGTGCCACACACGGGGGTCAAAACACAGCAGGGACCGACTGTCCCTCCAGAGGCTGCAGGGCAGGTTTCCTGCCTTCCCAGCTTTGGGGGCTCCAGGCGTCCCAGGACTTGTGGCCGCTCCGTTCCTGCAGGGACACCTGTCACTAGGTTAGGGCCGCCTGGGTCATGCAAGACGGCATCATCCTGAGGTCCTTAACCTACTGACAGACATGAAGGTCTTTCCCCAGATGAGGGCATATTCTCAGGGTCTGGGTGGGGCTGGGGACTTGCCTTTGTGCCATGGTTGCACGGGCAACCATGCAACCCACTCCAGCCCCTTTTATAAAAAAGGCAAACGGGGCCCAGGGCGGTTGGGGGGATCCCCGAGGTGGCTGTTTGGGGTGGCACTGGGTGAGGGGACCATCCACACCCCACAGGCTCCTGCAGCGGCTGGGGGGGCTCCCACTACACCACCTTCGACGGCACGTCCTACTCCTTCGGGGACAACTGCACCCACGTGCTCATGAAGGAGATCCGCCCGCGCTATGGGAACCTCAGCATCTCCATGAACAGCTACTACTGCGGGGCCACCGCCGCCCCCGCCCCCTGCCCCCGTGCCCTCAGCGTGCACTACAGGTCCATGGAGGTCATCCTCACCACCCGCACCGGCGCCGGCGGGCAGGAGCAGAGCCTGGTGAGCGGCCCTGTCCCGGCATCACCAGGGAGGGCCTGCGGGCGCCAAGCGCAGCTCCCAGAGGCCCCTCAGGCAGGGCCAAGGGCACACGTGACCTCGGGGACCCCAACATGGCCGACTGGGACCTCAGGATCCAAGGGGAGCACCTGCCCTTTGGGGGAGGGGTGCCAGGGATTTGGGGCCCCAGCACCCCATCACGGATCCCCCAACCTGTCCCCAGATCCTGTTCGACCAAATGCAAGTGAGCTCGGGCTTCAGCAAGGATGGCGTGAGTGTGTCGGTGACAGGTGCGACCACGATGAGCATCGGCATCCCCGCGGCTGGTGTGAGTGTCACCTTCGACGGGCAGGTCTTCCACATCCAGCTGTCCTACAGCCATTTCAGCCACAACACCGAGGGCCAGTGCGGTGAGCGGGTACTGGGACGCCTGGGCCACAGCTGCTCAGGGGGGCAGGGGGAGGAGGGGAGGGGCGGAGAGGTGACCCCGCTGTCCCACCGCCCAGGCACCTGCACCAACAGCCAGACGGACGACTGCCGCCGGCCAGACGGCACCATGGCCCCCACCTGCCAAGACATGGCCCACCACTGGCTGGTCCCAGAGAGCGGCCGGGAGGGCTGCTCGGCGCCTACCCGCCCACCCCCGACGGCGGGGACCTCGCCCCCCGCGCCCACCACGCCCGCCTCCTCCCCGTGCCCCCCCGCGCCCCTCTGCGAGCTGCTGCGGAGCCCGTGAGTCGCCCCGAGGGCCTGGCACGTGTGGGGTGGCTGCCCGCCCCGGCCTGGCCTCTGACCGCCCCTTCCCGCAGGCTCTTTGCGGAGTGCCGAACCCTCATCCCCCCGGACCCGTTCATCAGCTCCTGCGTCAGTGACGGCTGCCAGGCCGATGGCCACCGAGCGCCCTGCCGGAGCCTGGAGGCCTACGCGGCGCTCTGCCGAGCCCGGGGCGTGTGCAGCGACTGGCGGAACGCCACCGACGGGCTGTGCGGTGAGTCGGGGCGGCCCCGGGGGCTTGGGCCTCCTCGGCCCACCTGACCCCAGTCTCTGTGTCCCCAGACTTCACCTGCCCGCCCCACAAGGTGTACCAGCCGTGTGGCCCCGCACAGCCCGCGTCCTGCGACTCCAGGTAGAGCCTGCCTGAGGGTCTGGGGCAGGCCAGGAGGGCGTGCGACCCCCCAGCCTCAGGACCGTGGGGCTTTCTGCCCCGCCCCCGCCCCCCACCCCCTGACTCCGGGCCCTAGGGCAGTGGGTCAGCCCCAGTCCTCTGCCGTGCCCTCTGCCCTTTCCCCTCCGACGGCCACTTCTGCAGACCGAGCGTCCCACACATGCCCGCCTTGCCTTGCAGGAGCCAGCCCGGAGCGGGCAAGGGGCTGGCGGAAGGCTGCTTCTGCCCCGACGGGCACACCCTCTTCAACACACACACGGACGTCTGCGTGCGCGCGTGCGGTGAGCACCAGCCGGGAGGCCCAACCCGAGCGGCCGCAGAGCCGGGGGCGGGGGGCCCGAGCCAGGAGCCGCCCCTCCCGGGTGCTCGCACTCCCAGCCCCGCGCCCAGCCTGAGGGTGCTCTGTGGCCACGGCATGGGGCCCTTGGCAGGAAGAAGAGCCCCGGCTGGGGTGGGGCGGCTGGGCCCGCAAGGACAGGTCCCTGGGCCCGTGGTCTCTGCCTGCTGGGTCTGGGACCCCAGCATGCCCACGGGCCCCCTTTCTTCTTCCTTTCCAGCCTGTGTGGGACCAGATGGGTTTCCCAAACCCGTGAGTGTTCTGCCCCCCAGCCTGAGCAGAGGGAGGGAGGGCCCTATCTCTGGGCAGCGTGTTCTGTGCAGACAACCCCGGTGGGCACTGGGGTGGGTACCCCGGTGGGAGACACGTCCCCGTCACGGGGAATGCCCAGCGACACCAGCTAGAGTAGGGGTCCAAGAACGGACCAGGCCACGCTGAGGGCTGGGGCCTTCCCTGCTGCTGGATGTGGCCCCGGAGGCCAGGGCCCGGCCCAGGAATCTCCAGGGACCCCCACCTCTGTTCCAGCCCGGGGAGCGCTGGGTCAGCAACTGCCAGGCCTGCCTGTGCCACGAGGGCTCCATGTCAGTGCAGTGTACCCCCGTGCCGTGCGAGGCCCAGGAGCGGCCCCCGCAGTGCGGACGAGCTGGCTTTGTGACCGAGACCAGGCCTCTGGCCAACAACCCCTGCTGTCTGGAGACGCTGTGCGGTGAGCCCTATGCCCTACCCGCCCCCGGCCGGAGGGTGACCAGGGGAGGAGGAGGGGGCCTGCGGGGCCGAGGAGGGGCTGCCGCCTCTGGTGCGCCGTGGTACGGTGAGGGGACCCAGCTGGAACACAGAAGGCTCAGGCCCTGACGTACCTCGATCCCCCCAGTCTGCAACACAAACACGTGTCCCCAGAGCCCACCCAGATGCGGGCCCGGAGAGGAGCTGACTCGCACCCAGGAGGAGGGTGACTGCTGCCCCACCTTCGCCTGCCGTGAGTGGGGCCGGGAGCTCGGGGCTGCGGGAGGGTCGGAGCCCTTCCTCCCCACCAGCCAGGCAGGCGCTCAGCCCCCCTTTCCTTCCAGGACCTCAGCTGTGTTACTACAACCAAACCGCCTTTGGGGTAAGGGCTCAGCAGCCAGGTGGCTGAGTGGGATGGGCGGCCGGTGGGGCGGGCAGGCTCCGCTCATCCACAGGGGACCTCCACCCCTCATCTGCACGGGCCCGGCCCCGCCTGCACCCTCCTCCAGGACAGTGGAGAAGCGTGTGGGGGCTCCAGGCCCTTTCGAGCCACGTGGGGACACAGGCGAGGGGGACGCGGGGGCAGCCCTGTCTTTCGAGCGCCCGGTGGACTGTTGGCTGCCCCGGAGAAGTTAGCTTCGGGTGTCCCAGGAGCTCCCTTGAGACAAGAGTGTTGGGGTGAGGCCATGCCCTCTGAGCCCCTCCAGCCGGCCTGGGGTCCCGCCTCTGCCCTGGTCTGTGCTCAGCCGGGGGCACACGCATAATTCCATCTGAAGAAAGAGCCCGCTCTCTGTAGGCCTCCCCTTCCCCTAGCCCACCCAGCCGCGGGGAGGGGTCCTGCGGGGAGGGGGCCCTTGGGCCCCCGCCACTGTCTGTGTCCCCGCCACTCTCCCCGTCCGCTGCAGATCGGGGCAACCTTCCCGTCGGTTACTCCCTGCCACATGTGCACCTGCCTGTCTGGAGACACCCAGGGCCCCGTCGTGCAGTGTGAGGAGGACACCTGTGACACTACCTGCCCCCAGGTAAGCCCTCCTGGGCACACCCAGCCCTGGGCAGGGACATGGCTTTGCAGGGGTTGGGGGCTGCCAAGGAGGTCGCTGGTCTCTTAGGGTGTGGATGGGAGCGCAGGGGGCGGGGGGCAGGCCGGGGGTGCTGACGGACCCGCCCCGGCCCCAGGGCTCCGAGTACCAGAAGGTGGATGGACAGTGCTGTGGGGAGTGTGTGCAGACAGCCTGTCCCACGGAGGACGGCCGGCTGCTCCAGGTAAGAGGGGGTGGCTCTCAGCCCCTCGCCCGGAGCCCCTTCCCTTTGGCCGGTCTCTGCGAGCCTCCACCCCCCACTGCGTTGCAGCCCAACGCGACCTGGGTGACCAGCCTGGTGGACAACTGCACCGAGTACCGCTGCGAGGTCCAGAGCGGGCTCCACGTGCTCACCCGGAGGCCCACGCCCTGCGCCGACGTGTCCAGCTGCCAGGTGCGTCCTGCGGCTCAGCTGCCCCACGGCAGAGGCCCCGCCCGGCATACCCCAGACTCGTGGCCGGAGCGCCCACCCAGAGCCCCTCCGCCCCCAGCCCGCCCTCTCTCTCTCCCTCCCCCTTCAGGGCATCCTCAGGAAAACGGGCTGCTGCTACTCCTGTGAGGAAGTGGGTAAGTTGAGGCTGGCCTACCTGCTCCCCAAGCCCCAAGCTGCCCCGGCCCCGGGGACCCCACCCTGAGCAGGGGCCTCGGCAGGGAGGCGTTGGGGGGTGGCCCCGGCTCGGGGTCCTCAGGGATGCCCTCCCGCACCGCCCCTGCCTTCTCCCTGTCCGCCCAGACAAGTGCCAGGTCCGCGTCGACAGGACCGTCCTGACACACCAGGGCTGCGCCACCCAGGCCCCGGTCAACGTCACGTTCTGCGGGGGCTCGTGCCCCGGACTGTCCAAGTGAGCGAGCTCTGCGCCCCTTCCGGGACGCCCCTCCCCGCCCCACACCGCCCTGGCTTCGGCCAGCTGTGAGCAGTGGCGCGGAGAGCAGGGGGACCGGGGGGGCTGGCTCGAGACCGGGGTTGGTTCCTCGGGGGGGCGGAGGGTCTGCCCCGGTCAGCAAGTTCCACGGGTGGTTCCAAGACTGGACGCAGCCTGGCAGGGGAAGGTGGGAGCTCAGTGACCCCAGCCCTGCCCCAGGCCAGGTCAGACACGCCCCTGGCACTCCAAGGATGAGCTCAGGGCTGCCCGGAGCAGGTGGGGGCCATCGGCCCTAGACCCCCCGGGAAGCCAGGAGCTTGGGGGCTGGGGCTGGACCGGGCGGGTCCTGACGGCGGCCGTGTGCCTGCAGGTACTCTATGGAGGCCCAGGCTATGGAGCGCCAGTGCACCTGCTGCCGGGAGATGGGGGTTCACGAGGAGGTGGTGACCATGCAGTGCCCCGATGGGACGGCCATCCACCATACCTACACCCACGTGGACAAGTGCAGTTGTGCTCCGGCCTGTGTCCACTCGCTCGAGACGCCCGAGGACAGCACCTCCATCCTCCTGACCTAGGGGTCCACCACTGTCCGTTGCCATTCTGACCCCCTCCCGCCAGTCCCCCCAATCTGGAGCCAGGACACATACTGCCCAGCTACGGAGCGCTCGGCCAGCCTGCTGCGGGAGCCCAGGCACACCTGCCAGCTGCGCCCTCACAGGACCTGTGCCTTGGGGGTGACCCCGGAGGGTGATGGCATAAGGGCTCTGGGGGAAGGGGGGCTTGCCCTCAGAGACCCCCAGCATGTCTTGGCCACTGTCTGGCCTCAGGACCTGCCCCTCACCTGAGACAAGTGTCTGCACCGCCCCGACTCACCCCTTCTTCGGGCCAGGAGGATGTCTGGAGCCACCGTGTCCCCCGCGGCCCCCCGAAGCCCTGTGGAGCAGGTTCCTGCTGGCCACCTCCTGCGGTGGGATGTGGGCTGGGGCCCGTCCAGCGGCCGCCAGCTGCCTCTGGGGAGCAGCGTCAGGTCGGGGGGCTGGCTGTCCACGCCCATGTCTGAATCTGGGCCTGGGGTGACCATGGCTGCTGGGAGGCAGGCCAGGGAGGGGCTGGTGCTCCCCAGCACTCCCTCTGCCCACCCTGTCCCCATCCTGCAAATAAACCCTGAGCATTGTGTACACTTCTTGGTCCCGGTGTCTCTTCTGCCCACGGAGTCCCCTGGGCTTCTCCTCCATCAGGCTGTGCAGCAGCCCCAGGGCTCGTGTGCCCCTCCCCCTCCGGGACGGACGGGTGGGATGAGGGGCCCGGAGGCCCTCAGGGTCAGTCTCGGGCTGTGGGGCACTGGCTGAGGCCGAGGATGAGCCCAGAGCTCGGAAACGACCCTCTCCATGATTTCACACGCAGGGATTTCTGGGGAGGCTGGTTCACTGATATGGGAAGTTTGGGAACCCCACGGGAGGCATGGCTGCGGCCCAGGTGTGTCCATGCAGGAAGCAGCTGCCTCACAGGCTAGGGGCGCACGGGAGGAAGGGTGCCTGCTGCCGTTCGGGCCCCAGGGAGGCTGCCGGCTGCCGCCTTCCCTGCTCCCCTCGCCGCAGCTCACACACTGGCTTTTCTGCAGGGCACTTGTCCCCCCTCAGCGTGCTCTAAGACAGGCTGCCTTTTCTCCTCTCCCCCAAGGGCGGGGATTTCTCGCCCAGAGAGCTCGACGCACAGGTGCTGAGGTGGGGAGCAGCTGTGGGGTGTGCCCGACAGGACCACACAGCCCCCAGATGCAGAAGGCTCCCTGGCTTTACTGGCGGGAAGGATGAGACGGGCCCCAGCGGGGAGGGGTGGCTTCGGGTGCGGCTACCGCCTGGGGAGGCAAAGGCAATGCCTTTGCTGGTGGAAGCTTCTGGGGCAGGGGTTAGGGGGCGCGTGGGAGGGTCTTCTTCCCTCCCTGAATCCCATGACCTGCCTCTGCTCTCCTCGTGGTTCCCATCACGGGGTCGCAGCAGGGGCTGGGCGTGGAGGGCCTGGGCTCTCTCCTACCCCCCACGAGGTCTGGGCAGGGCTGCAAACGCGGCCGCTCCTCCCAGGGCCGCCTCCCGAAGGCTGCGCCTGAGCCTCGCAGGCGGATTTCCTGGGGGCTGGGGCCGCGCCCCCACTGGGTCTTTGTGAAACGAGGCGCCAACAACGGGCTTCCCTAACTGCCCTGGCATTCCCCGGCACAAGCGGCTCCGCACACACATGCTCCTCTCACCGAACTTAAGCACATTCCTGAGGCCCGGGAGCCCGCGTGTCCCGGGCCACGGACTAGGGTGTGCGTGTCCCAGAGGAGCTCTCACCCCACCTCGACAGCACCGGGCACGTGGGCCCTTGTTTCTCCCGCTTCTTCTGAAAAGCTTCAACCATGTACAGTGTTTACCGGCAAGGTGCACCTTCTGTCACTGTGATACCTCCTTCCCATTTGCTCTGTGGTCTTGTTTTGTTGTTGTTTTTGTCCCTTGTTTCCTGCACTGCTCTTTTCTGTCTAGCTGAGTCTTCGTATTGAAACATGTAAACTCCTCAGTTCCTTTCGTGTATATTCTATAGTGATTTTCTTTGTGGTGACCCTGGGGATGACATTTAACCGCTTCAGTTACACACTCAAATCTGCGTTTATACCAGCGCCACTTCAGTAACACACAGAATTCTCCTCCGCAGCCCCACCCCCACCTCCTTCCGGTTGCTGATGTCACAAGTTACATCTTCAGACAACACGTGCCTCCAGCCAAAAATAACTCTTAGAATGCATTACTTTCTTCAGTGTTGTAGAAAGCAGGATTTGGAGTTACAAACTAAACTCAGAGTGATGCTAGATTTTACACTAATATTTTTTCTTTAAATGTATTAGCCTCTTAAATCATGCAGGAACAAAAACTGCAGTTACCAACCGTTGTCACAAAACTATCTTTTATGACTGGCCTTGCGTTTACCTTTATTGAGATCTTTGTTTCTCCATATGAAGTAACTAACATTGTTTTATTTCAATTTCCAGAACTCACTTGAGTATTCCTTGCAGGGCAGGTCTAGTGGTCATGAACACCCTCTTCTGTTTATCTGGGAATGCCTTAATTTGTCCCTCACTCTTGAAGGAGAGTATTCCTGAATATAGGATTCTTGGTTGACAGTTTTTTTCTTTTAGCATTTAAATGTATTGATCCACTGCCTTCTGGTCTCTAAAGCTTTTTCATGAAAAATCTGTTGATAATTTATTGAGGATCCCTTGTACGTGAGGATTCTCTTCTCTCTTGCTGCTTTCAAATTCTTTGTCTTTGGGCCTGGAAGTTTGATTACAATGCTTCTTAGTGTGGATCTTTAGGTTCATCTTCCTGGATGTTTGTTGAGATTCCTGGGTGTTCATATTCATGTCTTTCCCCAAACTGGGGAAGTTTCCAGGCACTATTTCTTCAAGTCTTCTCCTCGCCCCTTTCTCTCCCTTCACCTTCTGGGACTCCCACAATGCGTATATTGGTCTGTCTACTGGTGTCCACAGGTCCCTTAGGCTCTGTCCCATTTTCTGCCAGCTTTTTTGTCTTCCTTGGGCTTGATAATTTCCTGTCGTTTCTTCAAGTTCACTAATTTTTTTCTTTTGTCTGCACAATTCTGTCTTGGAGCCCCTCTAGTGAATTTTTCATTTCAGTTATTGTACTTTTTAAGCTCCAGAGTTTCTTTTTCGGTTTCCTGTCTGTTTATCGTATCATCATTTTGTTCAGACATGGTTTTGTTGACTTTCTCCACAACTTCTTTTAGTTGTTTTCAGGTCTTTGTCTGGTGTATCTGAGATCAGGTCTTTTTCAGAGAAGAGTTTCATTGATTTTTTTTTTTCCTTTTTATAAACCACACTTTCTGGTTTCTTTGTATGCCTTTTGATTTTTTCAGTTCATTTATTTGGGAGGGATGTAGGGAGACAGCGAACACAGAGGGAGAGTGATAAGGAGAGGCAGACTCCCCAGTGAGCAGAGAGTCTGATGTGGGACTTGATCCCAGGAACCTGAGATCATGACCTGAGCTGAAGGCAGAGAACTGAGTCACCCAGGGGCCCCTGCCTTGTGATTTTCTTAGTGGACACTGGACATCTGAGTTGAATAATGTGGTAACTCTGGAAATCCAATTCTCCCTTCCCCAGGGCTGGCTTTTTAAATTGTTTTATTTCACTTTTATTGTTGCCATACACTGTCTCTGTGTGAGGACCAGCCTGACCTGCAAATGTTATGTCTGCTCAGGTCTTCTCCGAGCCTATTCCTGGGCATCCAAGATCATGTTCTCACTTTCCCCTTATCTGTAGCTGGTTTTGAACATCCTAGTCTTTAATGCCTGGCTCCCAAAAAGGCAAAAAGAGAAAAATGAAGGGAAAGACGGGCACTAGCCCTCTAAATCCTCTGGAAGTCACGTCCGCTTACGGGGGAGGGGCATGTGACGGCAGGGGTGGGGTGCAACACAGATACCTAGCTGTTTGCCCCTCTGTGATCAGAGCGCACACCCCCGAAATTTGGAGGGCAGGGCCCCTCTTGCCCACCCTGGCTCCCACAAGTTGTGTGCAGGCTGCTCCAGGAACGTGTGCATGGCTGCCTGCCCGGGGCCAGGGCTCTGGTGGGTGGCTGTGCTGTGAAAGCTAACACTGGCCCAAGCAGACTGCGACTTGCTCTCCGGGCAGCCCCCTGAAAGTTGCACGCCTTCGACCAACTCCAGCGTTCACGACAGTCCCATCAGAGCCGGCCTGTGCAGCTGTTGTGAGGTGGGGAGACAGCTTCTTTCCTGAGGACCTTCCTGCTCGGCCACCTTCCGGAATCTTCCTGCCTTTGCGTTTTGAGTCTGCCCAGAATTGACCTCTGGAAGTGGCGCAAAGCAGGGGCCTGACTGCACTTCTTTCGCGCCCAGCCCTGGCTAACTGGCCTCACCGCCGCCCGCGCCCCGGCCCCCGCTCGGCCGCACTGCACTCTCCCTCGGTCATCTTCATCCAGACAACGGTGCTGAGTCTTGCTTTGTACCGAGCAAGACTTCCACTCGTCTTCCTCTGACAAGAATCCTTGACTCTTCTTAGCCTTCTGGACATCCATATGCTTAGAATCAACCTCCCCGGTCTCACGAACAACAAAACGCAGGACCCGAGGGGAAGGAGGTCGTGGCGAGGGAAATCACCGTGAGATAAACCGACACGTGCCACTTCGGTCCACAAACACCGTCCACCCCTCCGTCCCGTAGAGCTGCCCGAACGGCTCAGACTTGCTGGAAGCATCTCTCTGAGTTCTCCCTTTTCTTTGTCATGTTCTCAAACATTTCAGAAAGAATTTTTAAACACGTTACTAGCATTTTGGGGGTTCTTTCAGGAGGGATGTTCCCGATGAGCCCAACTGGCTGTGTTCCTGTTCTCTCTCAAGAAGGGCTACAGTCTGTCCTCTTCCCAAAGGGGCCGCCGTGCTGTGACTCATCTAAGAGCCGGCCCAGGAGTCTGTGCTGGGTGGGCAGCCCACAGCCCCCACCCTGAGCACTTCAAGCCTCACACAAAACCCACCTATGGCTTTTCTGCCACGAAGACTGCTTTTCAGAAACGAACAGTTCAAAACGGGTTTGGGATCATTCTCGAAAGTGAAGATCGAAGAGGTCATGACATCTCAGCTCCCTCAGCACCAGGAAGAGGCCCAGGCCCGGGGTTTGTGCGCTCCCAAACGCTGGGCACCCTGTGCACTCGCATTCTGGAGGCGGCTGGTGGGGCTTCCTGGTTATGCCAGGGTCACAGTGGGGGCACGAGGCTGGGACCTGAGTGCTCCCTCCCTTCGTCCACGGGCAGACCGGGCACGGAGGAAATGAGCCACAGAGCCCGCTCTCCAGAGTCCCCAAGCAAGTCAGCATCTGTGCAGAGACGGTGAGAGGACAATGTGTGTCAGTCCAGAGGGTCTAGGAGGTGTGGGAAGGAGCAGGGAGTTGCCAGGGTGGCCAGGGAAGCTGCCCAAAGAGGGGACATTTAGGAGAGGCGAGATGGAGCTCAGCATCTGTGCAAAGTGGGTGGGGCTCACCCGCAGTGGCTGCAGCTGGGTGGGGAAGTGGGTGGGCTCCAGCCTTGGTCCAAGCAGGACCGGACTGCTGGCCGTTCTGAGCACACGAAGGACGTGTCTCGCCTGAGCAGATGTGAGGCAGACACAGGGGAGCATGTGGGGAGGAGAGCAGGCCTCCCCGGGCCCCTGCACCCTCAGTCCTGCCTCAGCACACGTACTCCACCCCTGCCCCAATCGTCCTCTCCTGGCTGTCCCTCCAGGTGCGCCTTCTGCCCCCGGAACCTGAGCCCTTCAGGCTGTGTCCAACACGGCGGTGCTCGGGGCGGGGGTGCAATCGCACGCTCCGTGTCCGAGTCCCAGCTCGTGTTCCGCACCGGAGCTGTCCAGGCCCCCTGGACGCAAGCAGGAGAGCCTCCCACGCGCCCTGCGTCACCCTCTCCTCCCGCATCTCTGCCTCAGCCCCAGGGTGTGCCCCTGCAGGGCCCAGGACTGGAGCAAGCAGCTCAGGGGGGGGCCCGGCCCCGTTCCGGCCTCTGGGCGGGAGGGTCTGCTTCAGACCTCTTCTCTCTCGCAGGTGCGGAGGCGCGAGGGCGCGGCACGGGGAAGGAAGGCGAGAGGCCCCCTGCTTGGACTGCGTCCCCCAGACTCATGTGCGGCGCTGTCTGGACACACGGCCGTTGGCAGCAAGTCCCCAGGAAGGGATGGGCGCCTCGTAGAGAGGCCCCAGGGCACCACCTGCTCCTTCTGCCACGCGAGGTCGTGGAGGGGGCGTCCAGCCTCTGGAGCTGTGAGGCGGCGGTGCTCGAGGACGCCAGGGGACACCAGCGCATCCACGGGAAACCCAGAAACACCGACGGAAGAGCCAGAGCAGACCGCGGAGAGTGGCAGATGGCGACCCACGAGCCAGTGGCCTTCAGCCACCCTGACGACAAGCAGCGACAAGAGCCAGCGCCATGTGTCCGAATGGCTCGGAGGACGCGTTCTGGGCGGCAGCACGGAGGCCGGGGCCAGAGCGGGACTGCGTGCCGCGGGCGGGGCTCTGGGAAGTCGGGGCCCCCGCAAGGGACCTCTGTGGTGCTGGGGAGGAACCAGGGCGGCACGCACGAGGGCACCTGCACCGGGAAGCGGGAGTTGCCGGCACCGGGAGGAAACCGGCCCCCGAGAGTGGAGGCGTGATGGGAACGTGCAGGGGCAGGCTTCAGGCCTGCGGCTCCCGGCGCGCGCCCACGGAACAGCACGCAGGGCGGCCTCCCCGTGTCCAGACCTGAGCTGCCGGCGGAGGACGGCCCTGTGATGCTGTGCCGCCAGCATGGGGCGATGACCCCGACCCTTCCCAGAGGTGCCCTGGGATGAGATGGGCCGCCGGGGCCCCCTTCAAATCGGGGCTTAGTGGGGAGCCTGGGCGGCTCACTCGAGTGTCTGACTCCTCGTCCCGGCTCAGGTCGTGGCCTCAGGGTCCTGGGATGGGGCCCCGCGGCAGGGTCTGTGCTCAGTGGTGGTGGTGGGGCGTCTGGTTGGGGATTCTCCCTCTGGACCCCCTCTCTCACACACACATGCATGCACTCTCAAATAAATCAATCTTTAAACAATAAAAATTTTTAAAAATCAGAGATTACGGGGCCAGGGACCTGGCTGCGGTCCCATCCCCAAGCCTGGGACGCGTGACTGGGGTGGACAGGCCTATCCGGCTCCCCTCACCGTTCAGCAGGTGCTACTGCGGCAAAAGGGGAGCCGAACCGCGGGTCCGAACCACGATGCCAGGGTGTGGCGGAGCGCAGGCCCTGACCCCAGGCTGCGACCTGCACGTCCCACGCTGGGACCACGGGACCGCTGGGTTCGTGGTAACAGGCAGGGAGACTCATACGGAGCGAGCCGGCGTCACGCGTCCTCCCCACATCACAATCGTGTTCCCGTCGGTACAGGTGTGTGTCACAGGGGGATGGACGTTTGGCACCACACCCCGTGGGGCTCACTGGGACTCCTGAACCGAGTTAAGCGTCGCCCCCGTCCCCCTGGTCTCCTGGGCAGTGCCCGGTCTGCCTCCGATCTGTCCGTTCGGATGCCCACTCCGGGGGCCGTGTCCTCACGGCCAGCAGCTGTCGCGCTCTGTCCCATCTTTGTGCACAGCCTCCCGGTCTGTGCTCGCACTTTAAGTTTTGTCGGGTTCTCACATTTTAAGTCCCTGCATGGCGCTCGGTGGAGTCTGACACTGCGGCCCAAGGCCTGGTTCTTGGTCGTGGCCGCTCCCCGCCCACACGGGCCGCCCGCCCCAAGCGCGCACGAGGCCCGGAGGCTGAGCGACACCACGCTCCTCCGGACAGAATGCGCTTCCGTGCACCGCCCCTGATGGCTCTCTCCCCGCAGGGCTGCCTGCAGGACGCCGGTCCCTGGCCGGGAGCCACGCCTGAGACTGTGTGAACAGAACCAAGTCAGCTTGTGCCCGGACACCCAGGACCTCGGCAAACACGGCCTGGTGCCTGCCGCGTGCACATATGCGGGTGTCACGGCGGACGGACCCCCACGGCACCGCGCTGGTGTCCCGTGCAGCCCCGGACCTGCCGGGGAAACCCCGAGCTTGGCTCTGCCCGGGAGGCCGGCCCCCCCCCCCCCCCCGTGCTCGGGGCCCTCTGTCCGGAGAGGCAGAACCAGGGCGCTCCCTGCTTCCTCCCACCAAGCACGCGCGCTTCGCTCTGCTGCTTTGGGCAAAGGACAGTCACGTCTGTTGTCTGAGCCCGGGCTGCTCCATCAGGGACGTGTCTGCCTTCGGCTCAGGTCGTGATCCGAGTCCTGGGATCGAGTCCTGCATCAGGCTCCCTGCTCAGGGGGAGTCTGCTTCTCCTGCCTCAGCCCCTCCCCTTGCTCGTGCTCACGTTCTCTTGCAGAAATAAAAACAGGGGGGCTTGGGGGGCGCTCAGTGATTAAGCCTCTGCCTTCGAATCAGGTCATGATCTCAGAGTCCTGGGATCCAGCCCCGCACTGGGCTCTCTGCTCGGCAGGAAGCCACTTTCGCCCTCTCCCTCTCCCCCTGCTTGTGTTCCCTCTTTCACCGTGTCTATGTCAATTAAATAAAATCTTTAAAAAAGTAGTACAAAAAAATAAAAATATTTTTTAAAAAACCCATTCATGGCGACACACAGCGAGCGGCAGCAAGTCGTGGGAAGGAAACACGCTCCGCAGAACCCCACCTTGGGGCCGGGGGTGGTGGGGGCATGCAGCCGCCTCCCCTGCTGGCTCCAGGCCACGACACTCGTCCCTGCGGCCCCCGGGCGTGCACGCTGGGCAAACGTGCTGACAGACTCACACCAGCAGCCCTGAGCCCTCTCCCTGTCCTACTTTACAGAAGATTTTATTTGAAAGAGAGACAGGGAGGCAGAGAGCACGCTGGGGAGCAGAGGGACAAGCAGGCTCCCTGCCGAGCAAGCAGCCCGATGCGGGGCTCGATCCCAGGACCCCGGGATCATGACCTGAGCCAAAGGCAGACGCTCAGCTGACTAGGCCACCCAGGAGCCTGCCTCTGTTATTTTAGCTGGAAAACGAAACTCATGCTTAGTATAAACGCGTCAGGCTCCGCTCTGAGTCCAGCCGGTAGGTCACCCCTCCTCGCACAACCGTGCGGGCTCTAGCGAGTGAAGGCATCGTGAGCTAAGTTAAAAACCACTCGGGAACAAAAACGGCAAAGTTCCGTTGGAGAAGTTTAATTCTCTACTTTTATAGATATCGTGTATTAAATTAGAAGGCCAAAGCAAAAATATACTTTACAATCCAAGATAAACCTGGACACTGGACCCGACAGAAACATCGGAAACACAGAGCTCTGAGAATCGTTCCCACCGGCGCGCAGGGGTGCGGCCAGAGGGCGCCAGTATGGGGAGGGGCGCCTCCGGCAGGCTGACAGGGAGGCAGGAGGAGTCCCAGCACACACGGACATTCCGTCCTGGCTGACAGCGTGGCGGGGCTGCCTCTGGAGGAAAGGCCACCGGGCAGCTCCCCAAGGCCCCGGGGTCTGCGACTGGTGTGCACGGGGCCACAAGGCCCGGCGGCCCGGCACCAGCAGCCACGCTGGCTCGTGGGCGTCTGTGGTGGCCACGCTGCGGCCGCGTCATTGGCCTGCCCCAGGCCTGCTTCAGAGGAACTGCAGTGTGGCCCCCTCCCGCCCCCAGAGCAGCAGGCAGCCACCGGCCAAGACCTGTGAGCAGGACGGCAGGGCGCGAAGAGGGAAAGAAGGGCCTGACACAACCGGGGAAGGCCTTGCAGAGCGTGGCTCTCCCTGATGTCAGTGTTCACCAAGAAGGGGAGCACAGGTGACAAGTGTCGGGTCTCTCTCCTGCCGAGGCCCCGCGAGTCCCACAGCGGCTGCTTGCTGGGTCCCGTGGGCGTCCCGACAAGGAGCACATCCACGACGCACCCAGACAGCCCGGCACCGGGGCCTCTCGGACACGGGGACCCAGGCTGCACGTCCGTGGAGGCCGTCCCCACAGGAGTGCGCCGCAGGCCTGCCTGGCGCTTCTGGGTAGAAATGCGCCGTGTGGCCCCACGCTGTCCAAACCGGGAACTGGCGCTCACGAGAAAGGAGGGCTCCCGTGTCCGAGCCAGCGGTCGGCGCCCATCCCCCAGCAGCCGTCTTCACCGAGACGCCTGGCCGGTGCGGTCATCGGGCAGCCGGCACGCGTGCCTTCAGCCTTGCACGGGCGGATCCCTGACTGTCCGTGCCCGCCGGCAGCAGCAACATCCTGCAGCTGATAGGAAACGCCCCTGTGCAGGGGGAAGGCGGAACGGGGGCTCACCCTCGTGCCCAACCCTCGCAGGTCCGCGCCATCGGGGCCCACCGCGCCCATGGCGGAGACTCCCTCTCCGAAGGCAAGCGTGTCGTGTGTGGGCTGCGAGCAGCACCCGAGAAACCGCTCTCGCTGCTCGTTTCCACGAGGTGTCCCCCACGCGTCCCAGGCCAGGGGCCAAGCCGCCACGCAGCCCATGGTGCGGCACACGCACCTCCTGCCTCCCAAGAGGACTCGGACACTCACTGGGCGGCCGCCTTTCACCCAAAGGGAATGCGCAGGACTGGTAGAGCGATTACTTAAATCAACGTCAGTAGTAAGCCAACGGTTCCTAAATACCCTTTAATAAACAAATACAAAGTACTAGACCTACCACTTTTACCCCCGGTTTTAAGGTTCTGCTCCAAGAGTCGGTCAGAGGGGAGCGGCAACCCCTCGGAGTCCCACCCCTCAGAGCTGGCATGACACACAGCAGGAAAAGGCAGCACGGGGTCCCCGGGGCCCAGGACAGCCCTGCTCCAGAGCCTGTGGCCGGGGCCAGGAGGGCCGCCGGGCTCAGAGCACCCCGGACCCAGTGCGTTCTGCATCCGCGCGGACCCTGCCGCTGGACTGGCAAGATGGGAGTCAGCCCGCTCGGGAGAAGGGTGAGCAGCCCAGAAACACACACAAGGGTCATCCACGGAAAGACGGGAATTGTGTGGTTGCGAGTTGTGAAAATAACCCCAAATCAGCTGTCAATGTTCTATGTGCCCGAAGTAACAGGTCTACCCCGGCTAAGGAGGTTAACTGCGTGCCGTGAGTCGGCCCGGAGGACGGCGACGCTTTCTAAAGCGCTGGCAGAGGCGGGGCTCGCAGAGAGCCTTCTTGCGACAGCGTGCGAGGTGAAGCACACAGCACTTGAAGACACACGTCCCCAAGTGGCGGGAGGGCGAGCGAGCGTACAGAGGAGAAGCCCCACGTGCCCACTCCGCTCCCAACGAAGCCAGGAGGAGGGCCACCCACACTTTGAGTGACGCTGGGCTCGGCGGCCGGGGACCAACCACCCACATGCACCCCACACGAGGGGAGGGCTGGGACTACAGACATCCGAGCACAGGCTACACGGGGCTCCTTCACAGGAATGGGGGCGGGGCTGGTCAGGCGGGGGGCCGGGGCTCTAGGACTCCTCGCCCATCCGGAGCAGGGAGTTGATGGCTGCATCCCTGTCCCCTCTCTGGGCTTCCAGCACGGAGCGGATCACCTCCCGATCCATGTTGGGGAACATGTCCTGGATGGCTCTCAGGTCCTCCTCGCCGCAGCGGGCCTGGGCACTCACGGCTGCTGGCGGCAGGGCCACAGGCACCACGCCGGGGCTGCACACTGCGGGCACACCTGCAAGCACAAGACGCAGTTTAGGGAACTCATGGCGGCACCAGCGTCCACGCTGAGTGCCCGCCCGGAAGCAGAGACGTGGGCCCCCGCCACGGCCCCAGGCACAGGTCCAGGCCTGCAGCGTCCTCCCCAACGGGTGCACCCTCCACGCTCCCCACTCCGACCCTGGACAGCTGCTGGTGCTGTGGTCCCTTCAAACTCTGGATGACACCACAGAGGCCAACGTTCACTGACCGAAGACCACAAAGCAGTGCTCTGTCAGAGAAGGAACAGCACGCGGGATGGAGGCCCTAACTGTCCCACGCGAGCTGGTGACGGCGGGCCAGGCTGCGCAGCCGGTGGGTCCCTCCGACGCCAACCAGCACGGGATCTCCGAGAGCGAGGCGCGCACCCAGGGCATCTCTTATGGGCCACGGTGGTGAGATACCAAGAGCCCAACTCTCCAGTCCACGGTCTGCAGGGCAGGAGAGCAGCACGAAGGCTTCCCAGCCACTGTCCGGTGGGCACGGCTGACTGCCACACACCGGCTCCGCTACCTCCGTGCCACCCGCGCACCGCTCGGTGCACAGAAATCGCCGCGCACTTTGCACCAGCTCTCACCTGCAGCCCAGGGTTAGCTCCCCCGTGGGACCTCCCCTGCTGGGGGGCAGCCCTGCAAGCAGCCCCCTTCCACAGGAGCAGGGCTCACACATGCACGCACACCCCATATCGCTTATCACACGTGCACACGCGCACACCCCCATACTGCGGATCACACGTGCACACGCACACATGCACCCCATACTGCGGATCATACATGCACACACGCACACCCCCATACTGTGGATCACACGTGCACACGCACACATGCACCCCATACTGCAGCTCATACATGCACACGCGCACACCCCCATACATGCATACGCGCACACATCTCAACAAGGTTAGGGACATGGGATGTAAGTTATTCGCAGCGGAAGCCATGCAGCAGCACAAGCTTCATGAAAACGTGGCGGTGGGTGCAAGTCTCTGTTTATAGGAAATGGACTGGAGCCGGTGGGCGGCTTGGCCTTGAGGTCCAGGCAAAAACTCCTTCCTCTCCTTGGTCACCTCCTGCGACTGACCGTCCCACAGCTTACACGTGTGCACTGAACCGAAGTTCCAAGTCCCTATTTATGCAGAACTCTCCTTTCCCAGAATAAACGTTTTAGGACAAACTCTAAAGGCATTTATAAGCGCGCTAAGGAACCAGAAAACGGCGTCTCCTGACAGAGTGGACTTCTGGCTGCCCACACAGGTCCCAGGGCAGGGACGCTGTGGCTAGGGTGCCCCTAGAAAGACGTGTGACACCTCACCTAGAAACTGGGGTGAGCCAGGCTGCCTGAGGCCGGGTCCTGATGAAAGGGGCGCCTGGGCCACAGGCACAGATGCCCAGGAGGGGCCTCGTGACCATGCGGGCCATGAGGCTGAGCCACGCTGCAGCAGGAAGGGTCTAGGAGGGTCCGGCCCTCCTGCCTGTGCCTCTAGGGCCTACTGCTCGCCCACACCCTGATTCTGGACTCTGGCCTCCAGAAGTGAGAGCAGACCTTCCTGCTGTTTTAAGACACCCAGGGCATGCACCCCTTGGTGTATCGGGCGCCTGTTCCTCCTCAAACCTCCAAGGGCATGGAGTAAAACCCCGATCTCATCCAGACCCTGCAATTGCTGCAGGGAAGGGGCAGGGAGGGCCCCAGGAAGAGCCCACAGGAAGGTCCTGCGCTGCCCTAGCAGAGCCCCCGAGGCAGGGGAGGTGCCCAGCCACAGGCCGGCTGGCAGATGAGCGAGTGCCCTCCCACTCGGTGTGCTTCCCAGGCCGAGAACACGCCCTTGTCTCCTGAGCTGCGTGTCTCTGCCGAGGTTCCCATCTCCTGCTCAGTGAGACGTCCTTCCATTCTGGGAAACTGTCCAGGCTGCTCCGGAACTCCTGGGCCATCAAGGCCACTTCCTACTGGCTTCTGTCACGACCAGGACTCACCCTTTCCCCCGGGTCTGTGGGATGGCCTCCTGTGGAGATCGGAGTCCACGGCTCTCCAAGTCCTGAACCTGTGTGGGCACCTTGGACACAGGGGCAGCCTCCCTGCCCCGCCCACTTCCTTGTGGGGCATGTCTAGGCTCCAGGTGAAGGTCAGTCCAAGGTGACACCCTGGTCCTGCGCTGGCCACAAGTGCACAATGACGAGGCCTCTCTTGTCTGGCTCAGTGGAAACGGCAGGGCATCCCACGCCACCCCAGCCCTGAGGTAACACAGCCCCCGCACCCGCAGTTTGCCGCCCCAGCCCGGCCCCTCTGGCACAGTGGGACCACCAACCCTCCTCGGGCAGGGACTGCGGAGACCCGGACTCCTCTGCCTCCAGTGCTCTCCGCGCTCGTGGTCCCGCAGAGCCCGTCTGCAGACGCCCGCACACAGCTCTGCCTCGGCCGTTCTGCCCGTCTCCTGGCTGCTCGCGGCGGGAGCTGGGTGACCCCAGTCACCACCGTGGCCAGAGCAGAAGTACACTGACGGCTGACGGTAACGCTGGGAAATTGGAAGACACGAAAGCAGCCCCCCTGTCGTCACAAACTGCTACTTTACAGAGACTGATAACCGCGACAGGGCGGGGACGTCAGGGCGCCAGCTCACTTCACCTCACAGGGCAGGATCTTTCGTGACGATAACTCCAAGCTAACGCGTTCAGAGACTACGTTTCTAAACTTCCATAAAAGTTCAACTTGCCAACAATATGGGGGAAAAAATTCTGTATCCTAGAGATGTGTAAAATACTTCATGCCTAAAACCAGACTCTCGCATTTGGAAGGATCCTGCGACACAGAATGGACTTAGCCTGCACACTGTGCTGCGAGCCCCCGAGGACAGCGCTGGGAAGGGGGAAGGACGCACACCTGTGATGGGCACGTAGCCGACACCTTGCTGGTACACGGTGGGCATCAGGACCACGGGCTGAGGCGGCATCATCACAGTGGCTGGCAGCGACTGGAACACAAGGAAGACGATCACGGGGTCACAGGAGAACATAGCACCCAGGGAAGCGACACACCCTCGTGGAAGGCCAGGGTAAGTGCCTTGGCTCCAAGGCTGTTCCAGAGTTGTGGCCGACTGACACATCAGAAGGGAGCGTGGTCCCCAGAAGCAGAAAGTACTTGCAGGCCCTAAACGGGCAGCGCTTCCCGACCGCCTCTAGCACGCCACCCCTCAGTGAACGCAGTCGGGTCTGCGAGTTCACGTGAAAACATCAGTCGTGCCATGAAAAATCTAGGAGTTAAACGACACTAATGCTGGCACCTGCTTTCAAACAGCCCAGGGTAAAGAGGGGGAACCAAGGGGCTGGGACACCTGCAGGGATCCTCCTCCAGGCAGATGTACAACAGCAGGGACACCACCACCACCTCGGGGACACAAAGGTCCCAGAACCCCACCCGCCCCGAGAGCAGTGGGCTGCAGACCGGATCCGGCACGAGCCAGGGGCCCCAAGGACCAGAGGGCCAGCAGCTGTTCCCTCAAACCCCGTGTGGTCCTGAGACCCTCCCCCCGCACCCCGGACCACACGGCGGGCCCTCTCTGGCCATGAGGGAGGCCATACCCTGAGGGACAGGCCGCCATGCCATGCTGCTCCTCCCAGAATGCACCACGGTCCCAGTCCCTCGGGAACAAACAGCTCCACTGAGCTGAGGCCGCCCCTCCTGCCTGCCCCGCCCTCACCGTGTAGGACATGACTAGGTTGATCATGCCCTCCTTGTCGTCACCCTGCCGGCCGCTCAGGCTGTACCACTCGTCCTCCACCTTGCCCTGCTTCAGGGACTCGGGAATGGTGACATGCGTCCAGGCAATGCGATCGTCCATGGAGAAGGCCCGCTGAGGGAGATGGGGGCACAGGTGCAGCTGCCATCCCGAGGCCCCGCCCCTGCCGCCCACTCTCCAGGTGCCCACACAGCCCCTGAGCCCCGCCCACAGCCCCACCCCTCACCCTGCCTGCAGGGGCCCACCTCCTCCAAAAGTCACCCCCCAACCCCACCCCAAGGCCTGGTCCCTCCCATGACACACACAAGAACCCCAGCCTCAGCCCCACGAGGCCAGGAGGGCCTCATCAGCATCTGGGCAGGAGCGGTTTGGCCTCTGCCTGCCCCCTCGGGATCCCTTGCAGGTCCAAAGCCTAGTGGGCACGGAGAGAGAGAAGGAGGCTCTCTCCCTGCTAATAAGCAGGTCCTCCCTCCTATCCTCCTGTGATGAGCAAAAGAAGAGGAAGAGTAGGAGAGAGGAACCTAGAAGGCAAGAGAGGGCAGAGGGCACCATACTGGGTGGGGGCCCACCTCCAGGCCCTGCTGCCCAACCCCCAGCCGTCCAACCTCTCCCCCTGCCAAACAGGCCCCTGGGGCTCCTTAGCCACCCACAGCGGGCTGGGCGGCCCCATGCACATGCCCAGAGGACCAGGCTCAGGATGAGCCCCATGGCATCCCTCTGATGCTCCCAGGGACGCCTGGGGGGCTGGCAATTTGCCCAACAAACCCATTCCACCCAGCGTGGAGTCTGAGTCACTATATACCCAACCTGATGGCAAGAACTGGCCTCCGTGTGCCTTTGGCTTGGAGAAGTGTCTGGGGCTTATGGAAGGGGGTGCGGCCAACACTGTCTCCTCAGAGTGCCAGGTCCCCAGCCCTGGGGACGCTGTTTCTGCATGTAACTGGTCAACAGACCTGCATGGGGCTGTGTACTGCGCGCTACTGCTGGGGAACACCAGGATGCCCATCACAAAGCAATGACAGCCCCGTGTCTGGGCGGACCTGCAGCTCCCGGGCGGCCTCAGTGGAGGAAGGCCACGCACGGCCCATGCCCCGGGGCCCGCGATGGGCGGGCCGCCCTCTCACCTCATCGAAGATCTCCAGGTAGAAGGAGTCCACGCCCGGGGGCACCGTGCACTGGATAACCTTATTCCAGCGGGGGTTCTTGGCGCCGTTGTGGGCAGTGGGCGTCTCGTACACGGCGTAGCCCAGGCGCAGTCGGCAGTACGGGTCCATACGGGTCATGCCGTAATTCTTCGCCAGCTTGGCCTAAAACACACCAACATGACTACAGGAGCGGCCGCCGTCAAGAGTGGAAGACACGTGCTCACCCACGCTGTCCACCTGCTCCGAGTCACCAACCCTGGCATTCCCCGGGGACCAGGATATGGCCGCTGTGTTCCTGGGCTCCGGGTGCCCAGTCCCTGCTCAGGTCAAGGGAGCCATGGCACCACTCGGGGCAGCTCCTTGTCCAGCGTCCCCTCAGAAGAGGCTGCAGGAAAGGGTGACGGTCAAGCTGTCCTGGGCCAGAGCTAAGAGCCGGCCTGAAGCAGCGGGGCCGCGACTTCAGGGCACGGGGCAGCCGTCGCCAGGCTCCCCGTTCTGCTCCGTGTCCACCGCCCTGGGCGACGGACTCTGAGGAGCCTGACCTTCAGCCAGACGGGCTGCCTTTGCAGGAAGCAAGCGCGGGGCTGATGGAGAGCGAAGGCCTTGGCTGCCCGGGTCTCTGTCAGCAAACAGGCTTGGGAGCGGATCTCACCGCTCCAGCGCCACCGCGGCCTGGGAGAGGAGCGCGGCGGCTGCTGCCCACCGACACCGACCCTTCAGGCCCGGACGCGTCTGCCGAGAGGGGCACGGGCAGACACATGTGGGACGGAGCGCCATGCCCGGGACAGAGGGGCCTCTCAAACCTCAGTGACGAGAACACAGCCCAGTAGAATGTGGGCGAAGACCCGCGGGGAAACGGGCTGGCTCCGTGCCATCGGCCGTCATGGGGATGTAAGCTCAAACCCCAACGAGCCCAAGCCAGACCGACCCGGTGCTGAGCCCGCACAGCACCGACACCCCACGTGCAGGCAGCCGGCGGCACACCTGCTGGGCACCCAGGGAGGCCCCGTGGGCCGGGCCACGGACGCTTCCAGCTGCAGCTGAGCGGAGGCCGGGCGCGGGGACAGGGAGGGGAGAGGCGGGACGCTCCGTGGACAGGAACCACCAGGAAAGCGGGCAGTGGGGTGGCCCAGAAGCACAGTGGGGCCCCCGCAGACAGGGGAGAAAGGCCTATCACGGAGGAAGTAAGAAGCCGTGGGCCATGCCGAGAGGCCCGGCAGCTACACAGGGCTGGGGGCAGTGAGCAGGGCGCAGACACGCTGCTTGTGCAGGCACACAAGAGGGCAAACTCTCGGAAACACCCGAGGATCTGCGGTGACCCGGTCACCCCGAGAATGTGGCCAGGTGTCTGGGATGCAGTTCCTGTAAGACCCACGGTATCTGCGAGGCCTGACTGTGACTCTGCCCGCCTCCCGGTGACTCCCGTTTCTCCCTGGTTTCATAGAAAGCCGTGGACACCAAAACCACTTTAGACCCTGACCATGCCTTTGGCTCCCCTGGGGGTCCGTGCCCCCACCTTGCCAGCTGCTGTGGCGGTCGGGAAAGGCATGAGCGGGCAGGAGCAGGGCTGGCACATGGCACACACCCATCCGCACCCTTCCCTGGTGATCCTGCTACTTCTGGTAGAAGCCTAGGGAATCGTCTGCATCTTTTATCAGATACGCTTCCAGAAGAACGAAGCAGAAAAGCCACCTGTCCCCACAGAAAGTGCGCCCAGCCCCCCCACCGCCACCACCCCGGGGAGCTCCAGCACGCACCTGCACCACGGTGATGCTGAGGCGGCCCACCGTGCCCACCGCCCCTCCATACTGCAGCTGCTGGGCCGCCTGCGCGTCCAGCTGCACCTGCTGCTGCGCGGCCGTGGGCGTGATGCGGAGGAAGTCCTGCGGCAGCTCGCCGACGTACACCTTCGGGGAGAGCACACCATTAGTGCGGCAGGAGCCCAACCACGTCATCGCCAGAGCCAGGGGCCCACGGGGTCCAAGGTCTCCAGCCCATGCGCCTCAAACCAGCACCCTGCCCTCTGGCAAGAAGCCCTCTCCCTCCGTGGACGGAGATGCACACCAGGCCTCTGCGGGGGCCACAGTCGGCGCCATCAGCTTGCTCTGCAGCCACTGGGGTGAGCTATGTCTGTGAGCCGCAAGGTACCACTTGAAAGCAAGCAGTGAGACAAAATCGGAAGCTTGGAATTCCAGCCGTATGGAAACCCATGGCTCAAACCAGCAACGGCCCAGAAGACCCCACAAAGCCCCAAACACCTCCACTTTTTGCCTCTTGCTGATCCCCTTGTCCACAAGGCTGCCTTGCCTCGCAGAGATGGGGCCAGGGATGCACCAGACGGTGGACCGCGCAGAGGGCCAAAGGGTTCCCGGGAGCCCGTCTTCCAGGAAGAGGCTGCGGCTACCGCGGGAGCCGCTGCCACACGTGGTGGCCGCCGTGGACAGAGCTTCCCCTGCGGAGATGAGCAGAGCGAGGCCCCGCGGGGTATTCGATGCACGGCAGCCTGCACGTCACTCTTCCCAGGCAGGGCAGGCTCAGGGTCTGGAGGCTCAGGGCAGGACAGATGGCCCAGATAAACACAGTGGGCGCAGCTGCTGGGCCACAGAGCCCCGTGGGAGGGAGCAGCAGACCACAGCGCAGGGGTCCCGGGTCCTCCTCGGCCACCCCATGGGGATGTCACCAGGGATCCGGGCTGAGAGCCTCGAAGGAGTATTATTTTCCGGAATCGGCGGCGCCACAGGGAGCTGTGGTGCACTGCATTACTGACAGTGGCCACTAGGGACCGCACGTGCGCGCGCCACATACCCTAAGGCCTGTATTGCTGAGATCCCAGATGAGGCGGGTCCGAGGATTCCAGAAGGTTCCGCACCCACTGAGATCACAAGCACCAATGGGAAAGTCTTTCTCCGCTGTTTCACTTCAAATGTCCCCAGAAAGGTCTAGGTTCCTGTCCTTCGTGTCCCATCTCGGGCCTGGTGTTCAAACTGAAGGAAAGCCACTCCCAGACGCCCGTCTCCGGTTCTCCACCGCCCCCACCTCGGCACCCGGCGGCAGCCCGGTGCTCCAACTGCTTCTCTGCAAGGCAAGAGCCCCTTCTCCCAGCCATCTCAGGCGCCCAGGGAGGAGGGCCTCTCGCACCATCTGTGCACCTGGAGTGGGCAGCCCCGGGGCTCATGTACTCATTACAGACAGAAAGGAAAAGCAGTGGGGCCCGGGAGGCCCAGGGTTGCCAGGTGAGGACTGCGTTGGCTCCCCACGGGCCTCGCAGGTGCCCTTCTTCCCCCAGCGTGCCGTGTCGCTTGGCTCACCAGCAGGGCCCAGGGCTCACCCTGGAAAAGAGGCCGTGTGCCCTCCCGCACAGCTGAGATACTGCGGCTGGCCTGGCGGCCATCACACCGATGCTCATGGTCACGACGGGTAAATGTGCGCAAATGCGAACCACACTCCCAGCCAGAACTCTTCCCAGAAGCCACGGGGCCAGATGCTGCCTTGCCAACCAGTCACGGGCCTCCCAGCCTCTGCCTGCAGCGGCCGCAGCGAGCTCTGCCCACTCCCGTGAGGGCAACCTGGTGCACAGGGACTCAGGCTAACCCAATGCAAAACATCAGTGCACACAGACCGAATTCTGTTATTCTGACAAGTAACCACTCCCTCCGCACCACACGGTGCGGCTCTGAGGGTCCTGCGGGGACACGCCGTGCCCTCGGGAAGCACACCGGGGATGGCCACGCAGGTGTCGGCAGTGGCAGCGGTGCCGGGGTGTGCTCAGGCCCGGAGATCGTTCTATTGCTACTTCCCATCATCCCATCCTCACACAGGGACTTGCAGAACGATGCTTCCTCTCTACTGTACTCATCTGGGTTTTCTTCAAGGAGAACACTCCCCTTTAGGAGCGGGGGATAAAACTGTACCACAGGGCAGAGATCGGGGCGCCCGGGGGCGCAGCCGGCTGAGCGTTTAACTCCTGATTTCGTCTCAGGGTCCTGGGATCGAGTCCCATGATGGGCTTCTTGCTCAGTGCGGAATCTGCTTGGGATTCTCTCTCCCTCCCTCTGCCCGGCCCGCTGTGCTCGTGTCTGCTCGCTTTCAAGTAAATAAACCTTAGAAAAAAAGAAAAAGATCCAACGTGTTTTTTCTCAACCACTTTTCAACTTTGACACCATAACCGTGAAACAGGGTTTTACAACATAAATTAGCAGTGTAAACAAAACACGGGAAGGGACAGACGTTGAGCCCCCCACCAATGCCAGCACTGACAGGATGGGGCCACCAGCTTCCTGAAAAGCGGTGAGGAAGACATCACGCCCCGGGGGCTTCTTCCTGCCCGAGGGACAGGCTACAACATCCCTGACCAGCAGTCCTCAGGCAGCCCAGGTCCCCAAAACAAGGTCAGTCTGAGACGGGCCCAGAGAGCAGGCCACTGAGGGTCCGTGGCATCCAAATAAAGCCCAGAGCGAGCGGTCACGCAGCAAAGCCAGTCTCTGGTGACATCAGTCATGCCCTGCTGGCGTCACCAGTGGGGACCTCACACAAGGTGCAGAGACGCGGGAGCTCTCGCACTCTCACAGCCGCTCTGTACGTCGAACGTGCGAAGTCAGGAGAAAACGTCAACCTCACTAAAATGGGAGGAAACGGCGCTCGGCTTCTTAGGAAACACCGAGCTCCTGGTTATATGGGCAAGGCCGCGGGAGCCACCACAGGTCTGTCCACATAAGCGGATGCCACACCTGCAGTCGGCACGAGCCCGTCCACGCAGCACACGGAAGAGCCGGGCACCTGCTGCACGGTGTGACAGCCGAGGCGTGTGGGTGGGGCACAGGCTGAGAATCCTGCTCTGCTCCGAAGGCTCGGCTCCCTCAGGGCTCATCCTGACACTGGGGGAGACTGCAGTGGGAGTCCGCGGGAAGGAGGGCCTGCCCTGTCTGCGAGGCCTGGAGCCTTTCCAGGGCAAGGAGCAGCCGAGCGCATGGACCTGGTGCTCAGGAAGGAGGCTGGGAGGAGGCAGGGAGTCCCTGTCATGTTGGGGACCCGAAGCCAGGGTCCCAGGGGGAAGAGGACACACAAAAATAAGAGGAGGAGGAGGAACTGGTGGGAGGAGGTCCAAGTGAAGACAGTGGCCTCTGAGCAAGGAGAGACTGCGGTCACCTGGCCCACAGGGGATGGCCACTCCGAGGGCCCGGGAGATGGGACGTGCAGCGAGGTACGGCAGTGCGGACCCGGGGCACACCCGCACCCGGCTCGGCGAGGCCAGAGGGGCTTGGCTCTGCGGTGGCCAGTGGCTGGGAGAGCCGGGCTGCCGGCAGGGCAAGCGGGGGCCACGGCGGCCGGGACGGGTGCGCGGAGCCCACGGGCTCACCACGGTGCTCAACAAGGAGACGCCGCCACGCCCAGGCCTGAAAGGAAAGCTGAGTCCTGCCTCCGAGGCCTGGAAATGGACGGGCAGGAGCCGAGCGCGTCCTGACCTCCCTGCAGGCCTCGGGACAAGCGGACGGCGGACTGTCGCAGGGCCGACCCCGCAGACTGCTGCGGTCAATCAGCGCGAAGAGCCACAAGACACCTGCCGCGCCCTGTGCTGGCCCGAAGTCGCCGGCCCGGCAGTAAGGACCGACATCTGGAAACTGTTACCTACACTGGCCGCGTGTCTGAATTCATACACGCGCTCACGTTCATAGGCACGCAGGGCCGGGGTTACCGCGTCTCTTATCAGAAACAAGTGTGGTCAGCGAGGCCGACGAGGGCCTGAGACTCAGGTCAGCCAAGTGCCGCCCCGCGGGCCAGCTCGGGTCGGGAGGGAAAAGGCATCATGAGGAGGAGGGCTGTGTGCTCGGCCCGAACCCGCTCACGGATCAGCACCTCCAGGAGGGGGTCGGGTGGTCACGGTCGGCCTGAGCTCGGGGGGCCGGCCCGCGCGTCCCTGAGGGAGGCTGGAAAGGGTCTCGCTGCGTCCGACTGAGCCTCGGTCACCATCCCCACGAGCTGGCAGGCCCCACCGAGGTTTAAAGCAGCATGTCCTGCAAACGCCCCGAGCTCTGACGAGGAAGGCCGGGCCGTCGGGTGCTTCTGACAGGCTGCGGGCTGGGACAGAAAACAGATGTCGCCGCGGGAACACTGGCCATGTGAAAAGCGAGGCCAAGAGCACAGGCCTGGGGCACGGCGCGGCGGCGCCGCAGGGAAGGAACTAGCCCCAACAGACGGACGCTTAAGAACCACCTGAGCCCCACTGAGGGGAGCAGCTAGCACTGCCCACCCTCAGCCCACCCCACCCAGCCCCTCGGGCTTCCCTGTGCAAGGACACAGGAAACAGCCCACCCCCTACCAGGCAGACTCTCCCTCCTCCTTCACAGCCCGAGGACGCTGCCTGACACGAAGGATGGCCCACGTGCACCTGAGTCCAGGCCCTGGGCGCCCTGGAGCCCCCGTGGAGCCCTGTGTGCCCCCATCCCAGCCACAATCGCTCACTGGAGCGCCCAGCCCCCACCCAGCACAGGAGCGGCCGGCTCCCTCACCAGCACCCCCTGGGATGGCGCAGCACCTGGTCCTCTGCCGCACAGCACCCAGCACCTAGTCCGGTCAGGGCGCCCCGGCTGAAGGAAAGCCCACCAGACTCCAACAACTGCCGCAGTCCTCAGAAGGGCTGCTCGGCGCAGAGGGGAGCGGGGGCGCACAGGGGGCCGTGTGCCGGGGGAAAGCTCTGCGAGACAGTGGGCAGTGCACAGACGAAACTCGAGCACCCAGTGCATCCGCTGCCTGCAGCCCTCTCATCTGGAAAGCACCCGGCCAGGCCTGCGGCTCACCCTGGCCTTCCTGCAGCCCCAGCCCCTCCCCTCGGCGGCTGGAGACCCGGAGACCGGCTCCTCCTTCAGGCGTGAGGTCCGGTGCCGGGTCCCCCCAAGACCCCTCCCCACCTCAACCACGGCCCCTGCAGGCCGCCCACACACCTAAGTCAGGACTTGAGACCCAGCCGGGGGGTCTGGGCGGTCAGTCCGCGGCGCATCGGACTCGCTGCAGCAGGTCCGGGGCCGCTCCGGACCCCGCGCTCCGCACAGTCCGCCCGCCCGTCTCCCAGGCTCCTCCGCTGCTCGCACGCTCCGGTCTCAGATAAACACAATCTCCAGAACGACACAAAGGGAGCCCAGCTCTGCGCGCACAGCTCCCAGCCCTCACGGAGGCCCCGGCGGCACACGCGGCGCTCCCTGCGTCCCGCTGCCCACACGCCAGGACCCGTAACACCGGCTGACCGGCGGGGCACCTGCCTGCGCGGCGGCACCTTCCCGGAGCCCCGCGGCTCCGGCCCGGCCCTGACCTTCCCGCCGTGTGCGGGTCACGCGGGGCGGACACGAGAGGCGCCGCCGCTCGCTCCCGACTGGGCTCTGCGCGGCCGGAGCTGAGGGTCCCCGCGGAACAGGCCCGGCCGGGCTCCCCAGCACGCGGGCCCCGGCCCCGGGGCAGCCCCGCAGGCGGAGGGCACGGCGCGCGGACGCCCCGGGACGAGCCCAGACCCCGCCCCGGCTCCACACGCGCCCGCGCCGGCCGCGGCTCAGCGCGGCGGCCACGCCGGAGCCCGCCGGGCCCTCGGTTCCCGCGCGCCCGCGTGCGGGCGGAGAGGCTGGCGGGACGCGCGGCCCCGGAGCGGACACCGTCTGCGGCTCGGGCCCGCCACACCGGAGCGGCGCGGCTGCCCCGAGACGACGGCCGGGCCGCGGGGCCCTCCTCGGCCGCCGCAACTCACCGGCCCGCGCTGCGTGCTGACGGTGGTCGCCATGGCGCTAGCGGCCCCCGCCTCGTCCGCCGGGAGCGGACGCGTCCGCGACCCTCGGCGCCGGAGCCTGCGACGCCAACGGCCGGTCCTAGGGAAGCCGCCGCCGCCTCGGTCAGCTGACGGCCGGCCCCGCCCCCCGCGTCGCTCACCGCGCACGCGCCAAGTCCGCCCCGCCCCTTCCGGCGCCTCACGCACGCGCGCCCCGGCAGGCGCCTGCGCAGTCGCTCTCCCCGGGCCGCGGCTCCGCGAAATGGCTCCCGAGCTTGCCGAGTGCACCTGCCCGCAGTGGCGGCCCCGCCCCGGTCACGTGGCCGGGTAAGGCCCGCCCCCCGCCCCACCCGGTCCCCAAACCTCCTCGAGGGGCTGCCGCCGCGGAGCGGAGGGGCACCCGGGACGGGGGCCTGACCCCAGGCTTTCCCACCTCGGAGGCAAAGCGACGGCGTAGCCCTGCAGCTGCCCCAGATCCTGGGAGCGCCGGAGCCCTTACGCGCAGACGTGTGAGCGCTGCAGTCGCCGTCGGGGCGGCGGCAGCGCGGACCGTCTCGGTCGTCGCTGGTGCCCCCATCGCGCGAGCGCTGGCCCACGGGCCGTGACGGCCGCACGGCCACTCGCGCGGCCGGCACCCCTGACACCCCTGCAGTGGCCGTGCGAGCGCACAGCACGAGCGCCTCCGCCGCCTGGACGGGCGGCCCCCGCGTCCCTCCACCTCCGGCTCCGCCTCCCCTCCAGGGTCCCCCCACCAGGACGGGCGGCGCCCCCACCCTCGTCCACTCCCCTCCGGGGTCCCCCCCGCCACGACAGGCGGCGCCCC
>RCUC01137973.1:0-120226 GCA_003697995.1 Taxidea taxus jeffersonii | reverse complement strand
TTATCATTTCCACATTCATTGTTTACAGGAGATGTTTGCTAGGGGAGGGAGGGCCAGTCACTCATCTCCTTCAGTTGGTCTGCAACTTTGGAAAGACCGAGGGGACAAAACTGACCCATGGAGCCTACTTTGCATATGGTTGCCTTTAAGGAAAATGTCCCCATCTTAATAAGCACTATTGTATCTTTTAGTTCATTATCCTGTGAGCTGCTGAGGTTGTAAATTCTTATTAAATTGGATGATGTTCCATTCCAGACTCCCTTCTGTCCTAAGAAATTCTGTACCACATGCTGAAGATTCTTAAGCTGTCACATGGATTTCTCTTGAGCTTTGGATGATTTGATGCATTCGATATTTTTATTTAATTTATGCTTTTAATTTTAAGGAACACATCCAGATATGCCTGCAGCTAGCCAGCCAGTTTTCTAAATCTGCATATTAATAAGAGAGAAGAGAGAGGGGAAAAAAGGCAGTGTGTTTTTTCTTTCCCCGTTTTTTCTCTTTATAAGCACATTGTATCCCCATAATGGGTTTTAGATCCAACTTTACGCCTTTAAAAATAAGGAATTCACTACGAAGACAATCAAATAAGCAAATCAAAAACTGTAAAGGATGCATTTTCATAAAATCCCATGAGTGTAACTTCTTTGATACTTAAAAACTAATCTATGCCTCTGATAATTATTTCAAATAAAATCCCCTTTTTACCTAATATTATTAAATGTTTAATTAAATGTTTGCAAGATCTGGTTTAATAGCTCAACTCAAATAAAAAATTATGTGTAAATATAATAAACTTTATCCCACTTTTATCCCACTAGCAAGAAAATAATTTTTTCAGTTAATTTTAACTCTTTACTATCAAAATGTTAATATGTGCACTCAAGAAGAGAGAATAGTGTAATGAATCCCTGTGTATCCATCATCCAGCTTCAACTGTGATATACATCCTGCCATTCCCTTAAATTGAAAGTCATAAAAGCTACTACTTTAACAGACTTTAATATATGGGATGTGGGTACAAGATAATATACTTAATTAATATGCTTTGAGATGAAGCCTCCAAACCAGGGCCTGCCAGGGTTTGAAAGTGGCCTGATTGTTTCCCCATGGCCTCAAGTTCACAGGGTTTACTGATTTTTATTGAGCTGTGTCCTTGCATGTTACGCTTTGGTAAGAAGTAACTGCTGAGAGTTCTCTGCACAGTGTGTCCCAGCATCTCCCTTTTTTCTCACACATTCTGTCCTAGCATCCTCCCTAATGCCTTTTTTTTCCCTCTGCTTTAACCTCTTTTTCATTTCTTCCAAGTCTAGCTCAGGTGCCTCCTATGAGGTTTCCTCTGATCACCCCACCCCTTGTGGCATCTGTGCGCCGCAACCCCCCCTACCCAGAGTTCCTGAAGAGCCCTGCCTCTTCCCTGGAGTAGAATCTAAGCCGGTCACCTTGGCCTGCAAGGCTCTGCATCATCTGGATCTTGGCTGTCTACCTCTCCGACTTCCTCTCCTCTCACTAGGCTCCAGTGACATCCGTGCACTCTGCATGCCAAGCCCATGCCTGCCTACAGGCCTTTGCACTTCCTGGCCCCTCTTCCTGGAATACTTTGCCCCACATCTTTGTCTGGCTGCTGCTCCTAGAGGCTCCCCACCAAGAGCCCCTTCCAGATCACAACACTGCTTTCTTTCCAAGAAAGAAATACTATATCACTTTTGTGGTATTCATTTTCTTTTACTTTCAGTCTTAACCATTTATACATATATTCCAAAACAACATAGTTTCATTTTTTTGTCTGTTTTTAAACTTAATAGGAATAGAACCATACCAGATGCCTTCTTCTGTGCCTTGCCTCTTCTGCTCAGCAGCATGCTTGTAAGGCCTATGCGTGCTTCTCTGTAATTTTTCCATTTTCACCACTGTATGGTATTTCATGGTATAAACATAACCACAGAATTCTCTCTTCCACCACTTTTGGATATGTGTGTTGTTCCCAGTCTGGGCCTCTTTAAGAACTAATGCTAGGACTATTCTTGTACACATATATCTGAGCACAACATTATGAATTTCTCTACTCCATAAATAGGAAGAGAATTTGAGAATATGTAGCATAACCATAGATTAATGTTCCAACTGGGACATTTTTGTGTGGACTAAATGCTAAATTTGGCAGGACGTCAGGGAAATAGGTAACGACGGTGATTTTCCCAGGCAAACAGATATTTGGTCCTGTATTAAAAGCATATGTATATCTTCAAACTTAGAGATAATGTTAATATATTTTCTAAAGGGATTGTATGCATTTATACCCCTACTAGGAGTGTACAAGAATTTCTGTTGCTCTACATCCTCACCAACACAGTATTTTTACATTTTGTATTGTTTACCAGTCTTATTGTGGTTTCCATTTGCATTTCTCTCATTGATGAAACTGAGTTGTGAAGTATGTTTAAATAATTTTTTAATGAATCGGTTTGTAGATGTAACCCAGTTTTTTAGCTTGGCTTCAACTCCCAACACACAATTTTAATAATACGTAAATAAGTAAATAATTCGTATTTTATTACTATTTTATATAAAACATTTTCTATTTTTAGCATATTTTGGATGCAGCGATGATTTAGAAATATATTTTCCATTTTCAGGTATGTGGTCATATTTAAGTTATTTTAAAATGATTTTTAGCTCAGGGTAAATGTTTATGCTCCATATGATTTTCCTTCTTAGAAATTTATTGAGATCGTTTTAAAGTCCACTGTATGGTAAATGTTTATAATGGTCTTTTGTATGGTTTAAAAAAGAATGTGAATTCTGTAATTGCTGGTTATAGTGTTATATATATTTCTGTTTGGTGAAGATTTTAATCATGAGCTTCAACTCTCCTTGTTCTTACTAATTTTTTTTGGTGGGGAGGGGTCTACTTAGTCTGTCAATTGCTGACAAAAATGTTAAGAATCTGGTATGATTATGGATTTCTGTTTTTTTTTCTTGTCATTCTGTCAGTTATTACATTAAAAATATTTTAGGCTATGCTTTTAGGTATATAAGCATTTAAAATTATGACCTCCTGGTAAATTGAATGTTTTATTAATATGAAGTGATTCTCATATTTAATCATGCTTTTTACTTTACAGTCAATTTTGTCTTATTAATGTAGCTATCCCAGTTTTATTTTGATGGTTATTTACATAGTATATCTTTTTCCAAATTTTTATTTAACTCTTGTATTCTTCTGTCTTGTTTCCTGTGGATAACATATGGTAGGATTTTGTTTTAATTCTGTCTGAAAATATTTGTTCTCTTTCTTTCCACTGAAGCTTAACCCACATACACTTAATTATCACTTTTAAATGCTTTTTTTTTTTTAGTTGTCCGTCTCAAAGACTTTTAAATGCTTTTAAATCTCCATCTTATTTTGTGCTTTCTGTTGTTTTGTCCATTTTGTTTCCTTTTCTCTCCTTTCTTGACTTACGTACTTGTATTTTTATGATTCCATTTTTCCTTCTGGTTTTGAAATTATAGGGTCAATTTTGAATTATTTGGTAGCCACTCTGGAAATTATAATGAGTTTACTAAACCTCTGTTATCAAATTCTAATATTAACCTACCTTTCTCACTGTCATTCCAGAAAATCTGAGGTGTGTATAATACTTTTAGCTCCTATACCCACTCCTGGTTTATGTCATTTTTTTCATGCCTTTTATTCTGTTTTTGAGGCTTACAGACATTATTCACCTTAAAGAACCTGGAGTTAATGTTCTTTTTAGATTTGTACACATATTTACTATTTTCTTTGCTCTTCATTCCTTTTTGTACTCAGACTTTCCATCTAGAATCACTTAATTCTTGTCTGAAGATACTTGAGGCTTCCTAGAGATGAAATCTCTTAGTTTTTATTGTCTGGAAATAAGCATATTTTGCCCTCATTCCTGTAAGTCTTTTTCTCTGAGTGGAGAATAGTAGATAGTTCTTTTCTTTCCTCACAGTGGTGATTTCATTCCATTGTCTTCTTGCTTACATTGTTCCTATAGAGAAGTTGATTTGTTGATATAGGGAAGTTGACGGTAAATCTGTCATTCCTTTGAAGGTAATGCCTTCCCCTCCACAACTTTATGATTTAAGACTTTTCTCTTAGTCTTATTTTGTCTTTCTGTACTTTCAGTATGCAGTGTTATAAGTGTAGTTTTTAAAAAATTATTCTTAAGATTCACTGGGCTTTTATGGATTGCTTTAATCAGTTCTGGAAAATTTCTCACCATTACCTCTTCAGATATTGCCTCTTCCTTAACCTGTCTCTTTCTGCTGCAACAACAATTAAATGTAATTTAGACCATCTCACACTATCTTCAATGTGTCTTAACTACTCTTTGGCTGAATGCTAGATATCATCTAACATAGTTTTTAAGTCACTCATTCTTTTATTAATCCTTTCTAATTTATTATTTCCTTCTCCTCCTAGTTTTTAATCTGGTTATATTCTTTATTTGCAGAAGCAGTCTTTTAAAAACCTGCTTGGTCACTTTTTATAGTTTTCTATTCTTGGCAGGTACGTTTCACTTAGTCTTTTCTTTACGGAGAATAAACATAGTTGTTCTATAATCTGTGTCTGATAGTTCCATTATCAATGGGTCTGTTACTGATTGTGATGCATGGTACAGTTTTTTCCCTTTGTGTGCTTTAATTTTGTGCTTCTCTTTGTTCTTTTTTTTTTTTTTTTTAAGATTTTATTTATTTATTTGACAGAGAGAGAGAGAGATCGTGAGAGAGGGAACACAAGCAGGAGGAGAGGGAGAGGGGAAGCAGGGAGCCCGAAGCAGGGCTCAGTCCCAGGACCCTGGGATCATGACCTGAGCCAAAGGCAGATGCTTAATGCCTGAGCCACCCAGGCACCCCATTTTGTACTACTTTTTGTTCTTAAAAAAATACTGATGTGATTCTTGAGGCCTAGAACTTCATTGCTTATGCATCAAACATTTTCAGCTGCTACCAGTCCAGGATCACCTTAAATGAAGTCCATAGTTCAAGATTACCAGGACCACCAAGGCATAGAGAACTTAGGTTACAGTCACAGTTGTGGGTCTTTGACCCCAACTTCTCATCTTCTCATGGAATTGTTTTCCCATTCCTTTTTTTTTACCCCTCTTGTTTTTCTTAGTGCCAAGGCGACATCCCTGTAGTTCCCAGAGTTAAGGGTAAGACTAGGGTTTCTGTATGGCTCATACTCATCTTATGGATGTAATCTTTTGGGTCCCATCTTAACATGGACCTTGCCCCCTATAATCTTCCCTATTTGGGTGGGCTCTTGGCCTTGATTCTCCCCTTTCCTCCATAAAGCTGCCAAAACAGAAACCCAGATTTACGGGCTACGGCAGATGCCCTTCAGGTGAAAAGAACTGTGATACTCTTTAGGTCTTAGGTTCCTAGGATGGTTTTTTCTTTTCTTTTTTTCCTAATAGCTTCTTACTATCTTGTTACCTTTTTTTTTTTTTTAATTGAGAGGTTTAGTTATTTTTTGTAGGTCGGGGTAGCAAGAAATTGGTCTGAATAGCCAAGTCTGCTATTTCTGGAAAAGGAAGTATTAGTAGGACCTTAAATCTAGTAAGTATTATCTACTGAGAAAAAAATTATGTGTGTTATGCATACAAAAGTTTTCAGTGTCATAAAGGATTTTGAAAACTAGACTTTTTGTACGTGTTTGTGTGATATATCATTTTAATATTGATGTAAAGTTAAACAAGGTCAGTTTGGCCTTGTATCCAATGTGGCTTCCAATTTTAACCACAGCAAGTTCCTAAAACTGCACACGACAACTTTCCTAATGAGCCAGCGAAATAGCCATCTCCACCAAGCACCCACAGGGTACAATTATGGTATTAGAGAGGTATTGAGGGACATGGCCTTTCAAAGACATGGAAGATATAAATCTGCCTACATTGTTTTCTTGCTTGTATATTAGGCAAAACTCACAAAAAGATTTTTGCCTAACACCCACCAGGAAACAATGCAGACAGCCTCGCTCTTACAAAGTAATACACAGGGAAATGTAAATTTAATCAAATTTAACTGGTTTGGGAAAGGCTGGTTATGCGTAGCACAGATTGATCGAGTTTGTAGTGTTAGGCACAAAATCTCATAGAGGATGGGAATCTTGGGTAAAATTTTGCATCTTAGAAATATACATTAGTGGGCGCCTGAGTGGCTCAGTGGTTTAAGCCTCTGCCTTCAGCTCAGGTCATGATCTCAGGGTCCTAGGATAGAGCCCTTTATCAGGCTCTCTGCTCAGCATGGAGCCTGCTTCCCCCCCTCTCTCTACCTGCCTACTTGTGATCTCTCTCTCTGTCAAATAAATAAATAAAATCTTAAAAAAAAAAGAAGTATGCATTAGTGACAGCATGGCGTATGAGTTGGTAGAGAATAGAAGATAGTAGTCAGATATGAGTGAGTAGCATATGGGGACTGATAAGCATGTTCTTCTGGTAAGGATAGAGACTTCCCCAGGAAAGAGGTTGGGAAATGAGCCAACTAAAAGTGGTACAAGAGAAGAAAACACTTTGGTTTTGATATTTGACATCCCCAGCCCTAAGTGGATGGGGGCAAAGCCCAGCTGCTGCTAATTTTTCAGCCACCCACAGAATCTGGTTAGCCTGTCTTGCTTCTTTCTCATTTACTTTCTCTTCTGACTTTGAGGAATGGGCTGCAGTTGAACCAGATGCAGTGACTGAGACCTCATGGGTGGCCTCCTTGGACCTTAGACCACACCAGTCATTAGGCCTTCAGGGAACAGTTCCAAAATACCAGCCCTTAATATTGTTAGGTTCTTTGAACTCTGGGAATAGGATAACGAGCACGAAGCAGGACTTTCAGAAGACTTGGATTGCATAGAATCTATAGTTAGTTGAAAGGCTGCAGGATTAGCTTATTAAAATAATTATTTGGTTTCCCAGTCAGGTGGGTCATTATTTGTCATCCATGGATATGGAATGCATTCTCTGAGTCAACAGAATGAATGTTGACTCTGTGCTGGGGAGTGTGTAGACACTGTGCATATTTCCTCTGTGGTGATTATTTTAGCAGCCTTCTGCCATCGAATTCAATAAATTCAACATTTAGTGAATACCGACTATGGGCCAGGATCTCTACTTACGTCATTTTAGTTAATCCTCACAACACTCGCATTGGGGAGATGATTTTATCTCAGTTCGGAAAGGTTAAGTAGTGTGTGTGTGTGTGTATGTGTGTGTGTGTGTGTGTGTGTATACACACATATAATGAGAGCCAGAATCTGTGTGACTGATTCTAATACCTTGCTTCTTGTGTACTTTTTATATATTAAGATTGTAACTTTAAAAGTGAATTTTAATGAAGTTGAATTCCTCAGTATTTCTAACAAAGCTGCTTTTAGGGTTGACTTTCTCTCCCTAAAGCTGCCTTCAAGGTATTGCTTTTTTTTTTTTTTAATTCTTTCTTTTATTGTGGAGTCAAAAACATAATGAGTACTCCTAGTAAGCAGCAGTGAGACTATATATCTTTAAAAGAAAAATGTTTTTTAGGTCTCTCACCTCCCATTGTTTTTGGTGTTTGTCATAAAGAAAATAGACCCTTCGTAGATGGTTTTTTGGTTGTATGTTCACAGAAAAGTGTCACAGTAGAGTCTGCCTGTGTGGCCTGTATGAGAGAGACAAATATAGTGATATGATCCATGTCCAAATCATAAAGGCACATGTGCCGAGCTTCTGTGGGTCTCATCAAGACTAAATTTGACCACATTTCCCAAATTCTTTTTACACAATTTTCCCATTTCACTGGGGATCTCTCCCTTATCACAGAGTCCTACGAACTCTTCAGTTTATACCACTAACTCTGTTAATGTTAAAATAGTGTGATGTGATATCAGTCACTTGGGGTTAGATAACACTCTTTGAATCAAAATCTATTCACAGACTTCAAGACATTATTTCATTGACGTGGGAGGTGCTAATTGGCAATTTGCTATGGAGAATTGGGGGCTAGGTCTTTTTTTCTACCATATACATTAACAAAAACAGCTGTAAGCAATAGTTTTTTAGTTTGTTTATTTTTTGGTTTTATGGCATAAAGTAAAATGGTTAAAAGCAGGGCTTAGACGATTTTCCTTTGAAATGGTTAGAGGAAGTAGAAAATATAGAAGTAAATACCCCTAGATCAATGGCTGCATTCCTTGTCAGTCTCTGGGACACTGTAAATGGAAGCAAATGGCAGAAAGAGTTACCAGGATTTTAACACCTGGATGAAGAGTTTAACAAAAATAAAGTTCTGATCTATCTCTACTGTGCTACAAAAGGTGGTTGATCCTTCTAGTTGAAGTGGTAGTGAGTGTGCAAGTGGTCTGTGTTCTTTGACACATTTCAGGAAATACACAACTCACTGCCTCTTTGGGGCCCAGCTACTGATAATGGTAGAGGAACATGCTTGTAGAGTCCTGAGCCTTAGTACCTTCCTGAGTCTGGGTGGTGAGATTAAAACCAGATTCTTGGTCACTCTCCTTAATACTGTGTTATTTTCTTCCTTTCATAAATATTCACCAAGGACCTGTTGTGTGCTGGGCACTAGGTGCAGGAGAGACAATAATGGACAACACTCAAGGAACTGAGTATTGACCCTCAAGGAACATCGTGTTCTATATTCTTCCCCTGTCCGTGTGTCTCCACTGTGAAGTGTGGCCTAATGGTTGAGTGCTGGTCTGCAAAGTCGGCTTCAAAGACTCTACTCAGATGTGTGATGTTGACCAAACCATGTTTGCTTTGGCAAGGCTCCCTTTCTGCATGTATACTATGGGTGTGAGGCAGGTCCTGCAGGGCTTTTCTCAGGGTCTGTGGTATAGCAAGGCTCCATAGATATGAACTATAACTGCTCTTAGTGTAGTCATTGTTAGGAATATAGTCTGGCCTCTGGGTTTGAGGAAAAGGTAAAGGGAAATAAATTGGAAGAATGTCGTTGTTAGGCCTGAGAGAAGAAACAGAGGCTTATTAAAATACAGTTCCAGCCCACCTCAGGAAGAAGGTAAGGTTGATCCTTTGCAAATTAGGACTGTATGTGTCCCTATATAACTTCTGTCCCCTTCCAGGCATTATTTTACTTTGACTTTTTTTAGGTTCAGATATTGGATGGTTAGAAAGGGAAACACTCAGTGTGATTCACCCAGGATCTTGTACCGTGTTAAGCACAGCTGTACCTGAGCCGGGGAACCGAACGTGGGAGAAACAGAAGTGGCTCTTTGTAGAAAATATCTGTGTATTGGGTAATCCTTCCCATTATTTAGCCTAAAGGAACAGAAAGGCATTTAGATCCCTTAATATAAGTTACCTTGAGTGGTATAGCTTGCTCGAAGCAGGCTAAGGTACTTTCAAAAAGAGAGGAAAGGAAGCTTACCATGTATAATTTCTGTCCTTGTAGATATTCAAAGATAACACCCTTACAATTCAAGAAAATCAGAACTAAAACAACATTCCTTTCCTTTTGTCCCTTATAAAATGTTTTAGAAAAAAAAATTTGTAAAGCAGTCCTCATTTATTTGATGAAAGCCATTGAATTGCAGTGAAAATGAGAAGATTGAGATAATTGCAAATCAGATTTCGTCTAAGTATGTAAAGGAGGCATCCATGTATTTTTTTCCTCTTTTACTTATGTACCTTTAAGGAAGTTTTAAAAGGTTGTCTGCTCCTCAAAAATAGTGAAGACCGTGTTTAATAGAAATGTTTAACTGTGGAGCTACCCGTCAGTAGACATGTAGGCAAAATGATGATTTACGGACCCATTCCGTTTTGTCATTTTTGTTTTCCATATTTTTGCACAGTATCCTTGGACTCAAAGTTGTGAAATCTAGGTTCAAACTCTAATTACCATTCTAATCACTACATGCCTCTGAGGAAATCACTTAATTTTCCAAGCGAATTTCCTGATGTATAAAATGGGAATAACATTACATATAACAGGGGGTGGTTGTGAACTTGAATTAATACAGTATGTCACATTTCTGTGTACATTCTTGGTATGTTGGGGTGCTTGATAAATGTTAGTTGGATCTGAAGAAGTATGTCTTTCAATTTAGCCTTCTCTGTGCTGGGTGCGTATTATCCTTCTCTGTGGCTTTCACGATACGGTGTGAACAGTTACCAGGGAGATCCTGTTCTGCGGTGGCTGCTGAGTACAGTGCTACAATGATATTATTTTGGCGGTGGCTGAGATGCACCAGCGTAGGTGATAGAGATGGAGCTGAAATTAGTGCCGCTCCTTTGTCAAGGGCCCCTGTGCACAGTGAGTGTTACCTTGGCCTCTGCCTCCGTGTGGAGTGCTGACTGCATTAAACGTTCTCTCTTATTTTCTTCTGGCCAGAGGCAGTAGCCGATGTCCGCTTCCAGCTGTAAAAAACCCTCATTTGCCTTCTGGACCGGTACAGTTTGAGAAAAGAAGCTATAGTGAAGGGATCTATGGGTCGGGAATTTACAGACTTAGTGTGATTTGTATAGAATTATTGAAATGAACTTGAATTGTGGGGAGATGAGGGTGTGCACATTGGCCTGTTTTGTTTTTTTCTTAGTCTCATTTTTAAAATGCAAAAGTAGACTATAATGATAGTATCATAGTATTACTGCTAAAATTTACTGAGCACTTACTCTGGCCAAAGTACTGCTCTAATGGCTTTTTTTTATTTTGTATTTAAAAAAAATTTTAACTGTGGTAAAACACACATAACATAAATTTTACCATCATAACCATTTTTAAGTGTGCAGCTCCATGGCATTAAGGATATTCACGTCGTACAACCGTCATCACCACCCGTCCCAGATCTCTTTTTATCTTGTAAAACCGAAATTCTGTCCTTGTTAAACACTGACTCCTCCTTGTCTTCCCCCAGGCCCTGAAAACCACAGCCTTCCTTTGTTGCTGTGAATTTCATTAGTCCAAGTACCTGATAGGTGTAGAACCATGTACAGTATCTGTCCTTCTGTGACTGGCTTATTTCACTTAGCGTAATGTCCTTGAGGTTCACCCACGTTGTAGCAGGTGTCAGAATTTCCTTCCTTTTCAGGGTTGAGGGATATTCCATTGTGCATGTATAGCACATTTTGTTTACTCGTTCATCCTTTAACAGACACTTTGGCTGCTTCTAGCTCCTGGCTCTTGTGAATAATGCTGCTTTATGCTTGGTGTATGAATACCTGAGACCTGGCTTCCACTTCTTTTGGGGACATAGCCAGAAGTAGAAGCTGAATCTGTGGTAATTCTAGGTTTAATGTTTTGAGGAACTGCTACACTGTTTTAAATAGAGACTGCATTATTTTACATGTCCACCAACAGTGGACAAGGGTTTCAGTCCTTCCACATTCTCACCAACCCTTGTCTTTCTTCCTTCCTCCCTCCCTCCCCGCTCTCCCCCGCACCTGCCTGCCTTTTCTCTGTCTCTCTCTTTCATAGACATCCTAATATATGTGATGTTGAGGGCTTTATTTTAAATGTACTAACTTATTTCATCTGTTAATATTCTTAAGGCAGGTTATATTGATTTGAAATAAGAGGACACAGAAGGAGAGAGGTGTTGGCTAGTAAGCCCTGGAGCTGGGACTGAGTCTAGGCAGGATGGTTCTGGAGCAGGAGGTCCTACCACCAGGCTATCGCAACCTCTCTCATTAGACAGTCATTGCAGTAAATTAAAACCATAGATAAGTATTTGTGCTGACAGCTGGAGCTTTCCCCCTAGCTCCAATCCCATATATGCCTGAGAATCAATCTCAGATAAGCTTTGTGTGTTTCTTTCCAAACATGAGTGTATTTATATGTATATATGTGTGTGTATATGTATGTGTGTATACACATACACACGTAAATACACATTTGAAATTTTTTCAAGATATTATTTATTTATTTGAGAGAGAGAGCACACCGAGGGGGAGAAAGAAGCAAACTGCCGCTGAGCAGGGATCCCAGTGCCGGGCTCAGTCCCAAGACCCTGGGATCATGACCTGAGCTGAAGGCAGATGCTTAACTGACTGAGCTACCCAGGTGCCCCTATATATATATAGTTTTTAAAGGGTTCATGCTTTACACTTTATTCCGGTACTTTTTTTTCTGTCTCACTTGTTAATTAAAGACATCTTTCTAGGTTAGTACATATAGATGTACCTCATTCTGGCTAATGACTACATTTGGCAGAAAGTTGATTCGTTTATCATTTCCTTATTGGCATAACCATTAGAAGGAGGGCTTCAAGGAACATTCTTCTTTTTTTTAATCGTTCTCTTTTTATTGTCATCATCCTCATATTTTTTTAAGTTTAAATTCAATTAATTAACACATAATATATTATTAGTTTCAGAGATAGAGGTCAGTGATTCATCAGTCTTAAATAATACCCAGTGCTCATTACGTCATAAGCCCTCCCCAATGTCCATCACCCAGTAACCCCATTCCCCCATCTGACCACCCCCTCGGGCTACCCTCACTTTGTTACCTACAGTTAAGAGGCTCTTATGGTTTGCCTCTCTCTCTGTTTTTGTCTGTTTTACTTTTTCCCTCCCTTCCCCTATGGTCATCTGTTTCATTTCAATATGGTATTTGTGTTTCTCTGACTGACTTATTTCACTTAGCACGATACCCTCTATTTCCATCCACGTTGTTGCAAATAGCAAGTGTTTTTTTTTTATTATGTATATGTACCACATCTTCTTTAGTCATTCATCTTTGATGGACCATCTGGGCTCTTTCTGTAGTTTGGCTATTGTGGACATTGCTGCTATAAACACTGGGGTTGCAGGCAATGCCTTCGGATCACTACATTTGTATCTTTGGGGGTAAATACCTAGTAGTGCAATTGCTGGGTCGTAGGGTAGCTCTATTTTCAACTTTTTTTTTTTTTAAGATTTTATTTATTTATTTGTTAGAGAGAGAGAGAGAGAGAGAGTGCAAGCACAGGCAGACAGAGGCAGAGGGAGAAGCAGGCTCCCCGCCGAGCAAGGAGCCCGATGCGGGACTCGATCCCAGGACGCTGGGATCATGACCTGAGCCGAAGACAGCCGCCCAACCAACTGAGCCACCCAGGCGTCCCTATTTTCAACTTTTTGAGGAACCTCCATGCTGCTTTCCAGAGTGGCTGCACGAGCTTGAATTCCCACCAAGAGTGTTAGAGGGTTTCCCTTTTTCTGCATCCTTGCCATCATCTGTCATTTCCTGACTTCATTTTAGCCATTCTGACCTGTGTGAGGTAGCATCTCATTGTGGTTTTGATTTGCATTTCCCTGATTCTGAGTGATGCTGAATATCTTTTCATGTGTCTGTTGGCCATTTGTATGTCTTCTTTGGAGAAATGTTTGTGCGTCTTCTGCCCATTTCTTGATTGGATTCTTTGTTCCTTGGGTGTTGAATTTGATGTGTTCTTTGTAGACTTTGGATACCAGCCCTTTATCTGATAAGACCTTTGCAAGTATCTTCTCCCATTCTGTTTGTTGTCTTTTTGTTTTGTCAACTGTTTCCTTTGCTGTGCAGAAGCTTTTTATCTGATGAAGTCCTAATAGTTCATTTTTGCCTTTGTTTCCCTTGCCTTATTGCTACAGTTGAAGTCGGAGAGGTTGCTGCCTGTGTTCTTCTTTAGGGTTTTGATGGATTCTTTCTCAGGTTTAAGTCTTTTATCCATTTTGACTTTATTTTTGTGTATGGTGTAAGAAAATGGTCCGGTTTCATTCTTCTGTATATGACTGTCCGATTTTCCTAGCACCATTTGTTGAAGAGACTATCTTTTTTCCATTGGATATGCTTTCCTGCTTTGTCAAAGATTAGTTGACCATGGAGTTGAGGGTCCATTTCTGGGTTTTCTATTCTGTTCCACTGCTCTGTGTGTCTGTTTTTGTGCCAGTACCATACTGTCTTGGATGATTTTAGCTTTGTAATGGAGCTTGAAGTCCAGAATTGTGATGCTTCCAACTTTGGTTTTCTTTTTCAATATTCCTTTGGCTGTTCAGGGCCTTTTCTGGTTCCATACAAGTTTTAGAATTATTCAATCTCTGTGAAAAAAGTTGATGGTATTGTTTTTCTCAAAAATTGTATTTATTTATGTGACACAGAGAGGGAGAGAGTCCACACAAGCAGGGGGAGCAGCAGAGGGACAGGGAGGAGCAGACTCCCTGCTGAGCAGGGAGCTGTATGCAGGACTCCATCCCTGAGCTGAAGGCAGGTTTAACTGACAGAGCCATGCAGGTGCCCCAAGTTGATGGTATTTTGGTAGTGATTGCATTGAATGTATAGATTGCTCTAGGTAGCATAGGCATTTTAACAATATTTGTTCTTCCAATCCATGAGAATGGAACATTTTCCCATTTCTTTGTGTCTTTCAAGGAACTTTCTTATGTGCATATTTCATGTTAGTTTTTTTTTGGCAGAATAAGTTCCTAAAAGTGGAACTTGTGGGTTAAAGGTGATGGGTATTGGGGAGGATATGTGCTATGGTGAGCGCTGTGAATTCTGTAAGACTGATGATTCACAGACCTGTACCCCTGAAGCAAATAATACATTATATGTTAATTTAAAAAATATATATATACGCAGATGTGTACGTGTATGTGTGTGTGTGTGTGTGTGTGTGTGTGTATAGAAAAAGAAAGCAGTTTTTAAAAATGTAATAAATAGTAATAAATAGGGGTGCCTGGGTGGCTCAGTAGAAAAAGAAAATAAAAGTAAAAATAAATAAAACGTATATACATACATTTTCTGTGTAGTCCTCAAGTTAAGGGTCACTAACACAGCCAAGACTTGAATGAAGACCTAGCCAGATGGAAGAACTTGACAGTCTCAGATTTGTTAGACATGTACAGTTCCTGGGAGAAGACTCTCGGGAACTGAGCAGATGACTGGGACCCAGCCTGGGAGAGGTTTCAGTTGGGCAAGGCTAGCTTCAGGGAGTCCAACAAATCATAAATATGGTACCCTGTGTGTTTATCCAAACTACCAAGAGCTTTCTTGACATGACATTTCTTTCACCTGGGCAACTGGACGAGGTCATTGTCATGCTTCAGAGGATTAGAAGAGTAAAGTCTGCCCTTTTGTTGGAAGGGTATGGATTAATTGGGTCTTTTGGTTGTTTCTAGCTTAAGCTGATTCACCAATTTAAATAGGCTATCGTATAAATAATGTTATCATAGAAAAATTCCTCCTAAGTAAAAATACTTGAATTAAACGGCCGAACATATATACACCTATGCAAATGAATGTGTATCTGTATGTATGCACATATATGTATTTTAATACAAGCCTCCTGAAGATGGTTTTAAAGTAAAATTGATTTCTTTTTAGCCCCATTATGTAAGAATATATAAAAATTATAGAATTTTGGGACATAAGAAAGTAAAAATGGGGGGGGATGTTTTAGTATAATTAAAGAATTTTCAATGTATACTTTTATGTTTTTCAATATAGTTGTGGGATCATATTGCATATACAATTTTATCTCCCACTGTTTTAAAGCACTGGACTTGAAAGTGTACTGAGTTAATGACCACCATTGGGCTAAGCATCCTATATTCATTAACTTGTTTAAGTTTCACAGTGCTCATGTATGGTAGGTTCTGTTTTTGTTCTCATTTTATAGTCGAGAAATTGAGACTTCCAGAACCTGAGTAACTTCCCCCAAATCCATAAACATTTCCTAGTCTGGTAAAAAGAATGAATCAAAATAACTTTGTGTGTATTCTCCACCTATGGAAGGACAGGTGTGGTTTGCATGATGTTGTTTCCCATGTCATGAACATCCCCTTGGCTTAAATAGCTATGTAATGTGGCATGTGGTGGATGTCCTAAGAATTATTTTCTTACACTGTTAATATCTAGGACCATTCTTAATGTAGTTTTTCTTATTATTGTCTTAAAACCATTCATAATGGCTCAGGTGTTAGGTTCATCTCTGTGAATGATGAACATCTCTGTGTATATTTTTTCCCTGTATTTTAGAGCGGCTTGGGAATAGAGTCCACGTAATTTAATTGCTTACTCAAAATAGCTAAACTTCTAAAAAGATAATGATGATTTTTAAATTACTCTTAAATCTTTACATAATATTGCTAGTGCTATTTTCCATTGTCTCTAGAATGATAGATTGTATCTAGAAGATAGCAAAACCCAAATGACTTCATCATCCACAGCATGAAACTTCACATTGTCCCTAGAGGAAAAATGATTTCTTTACCAGCAGCTGTGAAAAATTGACAGATAGCACGAGAGTTTGATACCCAAATTGAGATTATTGGCATTTAAATGAAATCACACTCGTAAGTAATTTGGATTAACAGTGATACCAGTTGACGTTGCTTATCATTGAAATATTCTGTAATTCTTATGCAACCACTGTTGTTGTTGTTGTTGTTGTTCTTCTTCTTTTTTTAAGGATTTTATTTATTTATTTGAGAGAGAGCAAGAGAGCACAAGCAGGAGGAGCCCCGGAGGGAGAGGGAGAAACAGGCTCACTGCTGAGCAGTGAGCCTGATGCGGGGCTCGCAGGACCTGGAGATCATGACCTGAGCCAAAGGCAAACACTTAACTGGCTGAACCACTCCTGTGCCCCTGCAACTACTATTCTTAACATTATCTGAAAATCAACATAATTTACTCAGAAAAACCGTCACTGAGGAAAATTTATCATTTTCCATATTAGACCTCCTTTCTTTCACAGTCACTTAAATTATACCATTTTAACTATTGGCTATCATAGTGCCCCCAGTAACAGATTTCTTCCCTATCGAGAGTGTTCGTTGGAATTATTTTATCATACATACACACACACACACACACACATATATATACATACATGTATATATATATTTTTTAAGATTTTATCTATTTATTTGAGAGAGAGTGAAAGTTATTTTATCGTACATACACACACACACACACATATATATATATATATATATTTTTTTTTTTTAAGATTTTATCTATTTATTTGAGTGAGAGAGATCATAAAAAGGAGAGGGAGAAGCAGAGTCTCTGCTGGAAGGAGAGCCTAATGTGGGGCTTAGTCCCAGGACCCTGAGATCATGGCCTGAACTGAAGGCAGACACTTAAATGAATGAGCCACCAGGCAACACCCACCATGAGCTATATCTTTAAAGATACAATGGTGTAATGTTTCAGGCCGGGAAAAGTGGGTTGAGTCTTGACAGGCAAAAAGTAAAAAAAAGGTAGAAAGAGTGTTATAGGGAGGAAAGAGCAGGAGCCAAGGCACAGCCCAGGGAAACCCTGGAGAGCCAGGACCTGCCCACCGGTTGGAACTCAGGCCGTGGGAAGGGAGGTGAGGCTGGAGAGGCAGATGGTGCCTTGTACAGAGGGTGATGATGCTTGTCAGTAGAAGTGATGGTTTGTAAGTATATGTGTGCGCATGTGGGCTCTGTGCGTATTTAGATGCCTGGGTGTAGGACTTTTGGCGATTTTTACTTAGGCTAAAATTGCCAGGAGCTGTGCTAGGTTCTTAATGTTACCTAACTGAATCTTCACAAAAACCCACATAGTACTACCACAAGTAGTATTCCACTTAACAAATGATGCTGAGGAATTGGAGGTTGAAAGAACTGTCTACAATTCTACAGCCTGGAAGTGTGCCCATGTGGCTCAGTCAGTTAAGTGTCCAACTCCTAATCTCACCTTAGGTCTTGATCTCAGGGTCGTTCAAGCCCCACTTTGGGGTCCATGCTGGGTGTAGAGCCTACTTTAAAAAAAATTAATAAATAAGTTAAAAAAAACAAAAACTGTACTACAGTCTGGATTTGAACACAGGTCTTTTGAATTTAAATCTTTTTTCCCATGGCTGCAATAAAAATGTTTGAAATTTAAAAGTAATATAAGAAACAAAGTAGGGTCACCTGGGTGGTTCAGTTGGTTAAGCATCTGCCTTCAGCATAGGTCATGATCCTGGGGTCCTGGCATCGAACCCCACATTGGGCTTCCTGCTCACTCTCCCTCCTCTGCTCCCCCTGCTTGTGCTCTCTCTCATTCTGTAAAATAAATAAAATCTTTGAGAAAAAAAAAGTAATGTAAGAAGCAAGACAAATAAGAAAAAGGTGATATAAATGCATATCCTCCCCATATTTATACCAATAAACAGCATTTGAAAGTATTACTTTTTTCCATCTCTTTGCCAATATGATATATTTTAAGTTAAGTACATTATATGAAAAATGACTTTAATTTTCATTTACTTAACTATTAGTAAATTAAGTGGATTTCTTCCCTGAATTATTTATGTCCTTTGTTGTTTTATTTTTCTATTGGAATAGTAATATTTTTCTTTTTAGGTATAGAAGATATTAGTCCATTTCCTGTCATTTGTTATAAGCCTTTTGGCTATAAACAATTTGTTACAATTAGGAATTTTCCTCCTTTTTTTTAATGTTACAGAACTATGTAGTTTATCTTGATTTTTTTAAAATCAATAAAGTCTCAGTTCCCCTTCAGAATCTGATAAAAAAAAAATCCTCCCCCCCCAAATTTATACATATCTCCTAACTGCATAAAACTTCCAGTGGTTTGGGCACCTGCGTGGCTCAGTTGTTGAGTGTCTGCCTTTGGCTTGGGTCACAACCCCAGGGTCTTGGGATCGAGCCCCGCATTGGGCGCCTTACTCAGTGGGGAGTCTGTTTCTCCCTCTCCCACTCCCCCTACTTGTGTTCCTTCTCATATGTCTCTCTGTCAAATAAATAAAGAAAAATTAAAAAAAAATTTCCAGTTGTTCATGCGACCCTAACCTAAGTTGGACTTCTTTGTTGTAGTACAAAAGTTCAGATGCCCTGCAAACTTAAGTGCGTCCTAACCATTCTTGTGTATGCCTTAGGTCTCTGCTTTATGTGCCAACAAGCTCCAAGAATGGTGTTGCCAGGTTACTTTTAGTTGTATTTTCAAATTTACCAGTTATATGATATTCCTGTTTTATTTTAAAACCCTCCAACTCATTTTAGAGCCTGTGCCTTTAGGCTGATCTTAATGTTTATAATTATTTCATTTCATACACAGATGACTTCCTGAATATTTTTCCTGTAATAAAGAAAAAAAATACGCTCTGTGAAAATACTCTATTATACTCACAAGAGTTATTTCTGAGGCAGTGGTTATAAAAGTTGCTGAATCCCTTTTTGTTAATATCTTATGCAAATCACTTTGTGTTTGCTTGCTTCATTTAGTGGCTTATTCATAATAGGAATACTTATTATGTAGCAAGCAAGGCAAGATGAATGGCGAAGAGTCATTCATTCAAAACTAGTTACTGTGTCCCTGCGCTGCCTCAGGCCCTGTTGTAGTCACCAGGGATGCCGCCTGCTGAGGACAGAGCACACAGCCTCTCCCCCTGTGGATCTTCCGCTCTCAGCTCTCAGACTGCACACTGTGTAAATCCAGGCTCCAGGATTCAGTGCCTCTGGGATCCCTAGTAGGTCACTTCATATGGTAGATCTTTAGTTTCCTTCTTTATCAGATGAAGAAAATAATATAAACTCAACATTAAATAGCTCTGTCATGTGCTACAGAATATTGTTCAAAGTAGCTTTCAGTAGCTTTAGTTATTTCTCTTCTATTTGTGACAAGTCCTGGGCTGTATCCTGGTAATAGAGTGAACTGGCATTTAATGGGGGAGGTTGAGACATTGTAATCACACATCTTTTCTTACACTCTTTAGTATCTCTCTTCCATTACCACCCCACCCCACCCCCACCCCAACTGCCTCTCCTTCTTTACACTCTCCTTACCTGTCTGTCCATTTCTGGACACCTCAGAACATCTAGAATCTAGCTCCATGTGCTCTGTCTTCACACAGTTCCACCTTCTCATCTTCCAAATAAGCAGGCCCTTTACCCTTTGCCATGTACCCCTGCTTGTTTCTGTGTCTCCTCAGCCCTGCTCTTTTACCTTCTCCCCCTACAGAAGTCCTACCTGTCCTTCAAGGCTCAACCCAAGCCCAGTTGTTACCATGAGCCCTCCCTACTATTCTTTCTCACACAAATTTCTCCAAAGACCTTTCCTGTGCCCCTCGATACTAATGATCAGCACTACCTAATTCAGCCATTAGCCACTAGTCAGACTTATTTCCTGCTTGTTTTATGTATCCTTATTGTTTGTTGCTTCCCAACTAGACTGCCCATGTATGTAGGGTATGCTTAGTGAATATACGGTGGGTTTTGATTGACTCAGGGTGAGCCTAAGGAATATATGCCCTTACTTTGAGATGAAGAGAGTCGCCTAGTACTGTTTGGGGGTTTAAGGATACAGGTTACCAGTGAGCAACCGATGCTCTGTGAGGCATTGTTACTGAAGTGACCTTTGCCCTTTATTGGACTTTAAGCACCAGGCTTACAAAGACGGGAGCCCCCTGAGGTGGCCCTCTTGGGTTGCCTGATTAACACTTTCTGGTTGCAGTGGGAGTCCCTGGCTTTTTAAGGAGTATCTTGCCAAGTAAACATCTTACATGAGACTTCTAGGTCAGGACCCGAAATGATCAATGCTGTCCCAGCCCCCCAGGGTATGTTTGAGGACTGGTAGTCAAGGCCAGGAGTCATCCCACAGGAGTCAAGATGCCGAGGAGAGGGCAGGCTGCCCATGTATGAGCACCCTTACTTTCAAGTCATTCCATGGTTGCTTTTAGGAAAGTTTTCTGGATCCTGTTTGTTTGGCTCTCACCAGGGGAAGCATCACGCCAGAGAACAGGAAGCAGATAAATTTACATGCAATGCTTCAGAATAATTCCACTGCAGTCCGGTCAGGTGCTGAGATCTGGGAGAACATTTTCAGTCTGAAGGAAAGAATTACTGTTTCGTCTGCAATTTTAGCCCGCACTTTTCTTTCCTGTGCTTTCTGCTTGAGAGTTCTTAGACCAAGGTTAAATTAAATGCTGAGGCTTTGGGGACTCTCAGAATCACTGAATGAAAGACAGTGTAAATGCCATAATTGTAGTTACTCATTTCTCCTTTGCTCCTTTTTCTTTTTCTTTTTTAGTCCTCTATCCCCCTGACATTGTATTATTTATAAGACTAACTTTAACTCACTAACGTGAATAACATAACATTAAAACATTAACTTAAATTTAATGTAAGGCTGGGGGTACTTATGAAGAGCATCTCTCATAAAACATTATTCTTACACATTCAGATATATTACAGCAAATGAATTTTAATGGCTTGAATTGCTATCATCTTCACCCTTTTTAAATGCAGACATTAAATAACATCTCCTAATGTTTGAGTCATATGAATATTCCCTTATAATTGGCAAAGCAGTTAATACTCCTGTTTACACAGTTATTTAAGATTTCCTGGAGGAGATGAAAGAGAAGAATTTTATGTGTGTTCTTTTTGGCAGACTTTATTGTTCCACATAATTAGTCTTACGTGAGCTTCATATTTTCTTACAGATGTAAGGGAAAGGTGCCCGAAAGAGAAAGACTTAAAAAGTTACTTTTAGGAGAACTGACAAAACTCGATATTTATTGATAAGTGTTCTCACATCTGGCTGATAGACTTGGATTCTATTCATGGGTCACAAAAAGAAGAAACTCCGTTTGTTGTGAAATGAGTGGGTTTGATTTTGAATCTCAGTGAGGGCATTCAGTTCACTGTTGATCACAGGGTTGTGTGAAATGAGATCTTTAATAGACTGGGGGCTAGGTCGTGCGGGGGAGTTTAGGCCCTTGGGCTAGATTTTACTGAACTTCCTGGCCTCCCTCAAGAATGCTCCCTCAAGCCACCTGGGTGGCTCAGTGGGTTAAGCCTCTGCCTTTAGCTCAGGTCATGATCTCAGGGTCCTGGGATCAAGGCTGGCATTGGGCTTTCTGCTCTGCCTGCCTCTCTCTGCCTGCCTCTGTGCCCACTTGTGATCTCTGTGTCAAATAAATAAATAAAGTCTTAAAAAAAAAAAAAAGAATGCTTCCTTCAGGGGAATGTAGACAGATGGCCCTTGAAGAACACAACTGGAGTGGAAAATGTGAAGTTAGAAGAAAAACTCACAATTTATTTCAGTGGCTTTCTTTCTTGCCTTGATTTACAGAATGATTGTTTCAGCACCTTGTCCATGTAAATACACAAAATTTGGAGCTAATAGCAATGCTCTGGAGTTAGGGCAACTTTTTTATTTATATATTTGCTTTTGTTTGTTCTAGTAGAAAATTCAAATCGGAGGTTTTTTTTGTTTTTGTTTTTTTACCACAGCAAAAGTGATAAATAGTCCATCTGGTTTCTTTATAATACAATGCTCTATTCCCAAGTTTTATGAGCTCTAGTAGCTGAGCATTGAATTCTGTATTCTAACTAATCACTGACTCACTTTCACACCACTGGGAAATTCGCTTCTGTTGTTTTCAACAACCAGATACTATAGATGGGCAAAGAGTACCCTTGGATATAAGGTGGGTACCCCAGTTTCCAGTAAGATAAAAGATATTTAGGGCCACCCTGAATACATGAACTTTTGTAGGTACAATAATATCACACATATGTTAATAATATATTAATTAATAATGTATTAATCGAGAAATGTCTCTTCTATTCACTTTCATGAAATAATTTATTCAAAGCTTACATTTGTATCTTTGACATCATGTCTTTAATGTCGCTGGAGCTACTTTGGAATCCTCTATTACAATGTGTCAGAATACAGTCTCTTCACTCCCATGGACTTTCTTCATGTTTTTGGTATCCATGTATGAAATTATTTCTAGATTTTATCCAAGGTCCTAGCACACATTTAAGCCTTTTTTTTTTTGCCCTCTGTTTATAGGTTTATATCAGAGATCTCCAAAATGTAACCATTTTCTGTACAATTTTTGTAAAGATTCTAGTTTTAAGTAATCCCTGTACCCGTGGGACTCCAACTTACAACCCCAACATCAAGAGTTTCGTCCTCTATCAAATGAGCAAGCCAGGTACCTCTATACTATTTTAAAAGAGATCTTTAAAAGGCTTGTTTACAATGGCATTGAATATGAATAATTGTGAAGTGACAACCCTACAGATAATGAGCAAGTTTTTATGAAATTTCTTTGTTTTCTTAAAGTAGCTGATTCTATCAGCTGACCTTTCTTTTTTCATTTTTTAAAATTTTATTGTTAGTCACCATACAGTACATCATTAGTTGTTTTTTTTGTTTTAAAGATTTTATTTATTTATTTGACAGAGATCACAAGTAGGCAGAGAGGGAGGAAGCAGGCTCCCTGCTGAACAGAGGGCCTGATGCTGCAGGGCTTGATCCTAGGACCCTGAGATCATGACCTGAGTTGAATGCAGAGGCTTTAACCCACTGAGCCACCCAGGCGCCCCCATCATTAGTTTTTGATATAGTGTTCTATGATTCATTATTTGCGTATAACACCCAGTGCTCCATGTAATACGTGTCCTCCTTAACACTCATCACTGGGCTAACCCGGCTCCCTTCCCCACTCCAAAACCCTCAGTTTATTTCCCATAGTCCATAATCTCTCATGGTTCATCTTCCCCTCTGATTTCCCCCTCTTCATTTTTCCCATCCTTCTCCTAATGTCCTCCATGCTATTCCTTATATTCCACAAATAAGTGAAACCATATGATAATTGTCTTTCTCTGTTTGACTTATTTCACTTAGCATAACCCCCTCCAGTCCCATCCCTGTTGATGCAAATGGTGGGTATTCATCCTTTCTGATGGCTGAGTAATATTCCATTGTATTGATGGACCCATCTTCTTTATCCATTCATCTGTTGAAGGGCATCTCAGCTCTTTCCACAGTGTGGCTATTGTGGACATTGCTGCTATGAACATTGTAGTGCACATACCCCTTCTTTTCACTATATCTGTATCTTTGGGGTAAATACGTAGTAGCACAATTGCTGGGTTGTAGGGTAGCTCTATCCCTAACATCTTGAGGAATCTCCATACTGTTTTTCAAAGTGGCTGTACCACCTTGCACTCCCACCCACAGTGTAAGAGGGTTCCCCTTTCTCCACATCCTCACCAACATTAGTTGTTTCCTGCCTTATTAATATTGGCCATTCTAACCGGTGTAAGGTGGTATCTCAGTGTTGTTTTGATTTGTATTTCCCTGCAGGCTAGTGATGTTGAGCATTTTTTCATGTGTCTGTTAGCCATTTGTATGTCTTTTTTGGAGAAGTATTTGTTCATGTCTTCTGCCCATTTTTTGACTGGGTTATTAGCTTTTTGAGTGTTGAGTTTTAGAAGTTCTGTACAGATCTTGGATATCAGCCCTTTATTTGTAATGTCATTTGCAAATATCTTTTCCCATTTCATGATCTGCCACTTAGTTTTGTTGACTGTTTCCTTCGCTGTCCAGAAGCTTTTTATCTTGATGAAGTCCCACAAAAACAGACACATAGACCAATGGAACAGAATAGAGACTGCAGAAATGGACCTTCAACTCTGTGGTCAACTAATCTTTGACAAATCAGGAAAAAATATCCAATGGAAAAAAGACAGTCTCGTCAACAAATGGTGCTAGGAAAATTGGACAGCTACATATAGAAGAATGAAACTGGACCATTCCTTTACACCATACACAAAGATAAACTCAAAATGGATGAAAGACCTCAATGTGAGACAGGAATCCATCAAAATCCTAGAGGAGAACATAGGCAGTAACCTCTCAGACATCAGCCACAGTAACACCTTTCAAGACACATCTTCAAAGGCAAGTGAAATAAAATCCGCTGACCTTCTTGTGCATCCCAATCTATCATTGATTGCGATTATTTCAGATCTGTGTGTCTTCATTCAAAGAATACTTCTTTGTTTAAGATAAAGCACTTGTGAGTCCTCTGCCAATAAGAAACTGTTCAAGGACTTGAATATATGGCAGCCCTCTCTTTTGGGAGGAGAGAAAAGAAATCCTCAGTATATGTGACCCAGTAATTAAACCAAAAATTTTCTTCCTTTTTGTACCTCTACTGGCAAAATTGGTTATTTTCTTGTTTTATGTTCCTACACATTTTTTAAGGTAAAAAAAATTTAGTTGCAAAGATGTGATTTACTGGAAGAATGTGGACTTTAAGCCAGTGGTTCCCATATGGTGCTTATAAAACCTTACTGGTTAATATATGGCAATCCAAGATACCATGCCATTATAGAAAAGGAAACTACAGAATTTAATGGAAAAACAGGTCTCAATTCCTAAATAGTACAGAAAGAAAAACTAAAAACTTTGCTTAACAGCATTTTCATTCATCTTCACGTCTCCGGTATGGATCAGTCTCTTGATCATAATTTCCGTTTCAAATAGTGTCCAGTATTACAGTGATATGACATCAAAAAATTAATATAAAATCTGGGCATTTTCTTGGGATAATTCTTCCCTCTTGCCCTTCCCACAATGGAAGCAAGTGTCAGGAGAGGCTGAGGAGAGTAAGTGGCAGCTTGTACTAACAGTCACTTGACATTTGTATAGCTCTGCAATTTTCAAGGAACTTTTGTGAGCATTATGTAATTGGCTCAACAGCTCTGGAATACACTTAGGAGTTAGAAGGAGTCTCACCTTTTTATCCTCCTTTTCCTTTTCTTCTCCTCTGCTTTCTTTTTAATGTTTAAGGAAACTGAGGCTCTGTGAGGTTAAGCAAATTGGTGAGATCACCTTGTAGAAGGTGAAAAACAGAAACCAGGTGGCTTCTCTGAGGAGAGCAAAACTACAGGACAGGTGCACCATGGTTTTTTTTTCTTCCCTTCCCGCAAATCCTGTTTCTCATTCTTGTTCCTTCTGGGGACATATAAAGCATCATTATGAATGTGTTTTAAGGGTGATTATCCTAGAGATGCTTCCCATGAGTTATTACTTGGTGAAGAAAGGCAGTAAATTCTTATCCTTTCTGTATTTTTCTCTCTGCGTTTTCACTCTTGCTAATAATGATTGTGCAGGTACACTTAAGAACAAAGGAGACATCAATATAGTTTAAAATGAACATTGTCAGAATAAATCTAACTGTGAACCCCCGGGGTTTATTATATTGTTCTGAAAGACTTCTGAATTTAAATAGTTTGTTAATTCCCCTCCCCAGATTTTTTCAGCTAAAAAACATTGTTGTCTTGAAGCAATTATAGGACGACATAATTTGCTAGTTAGTATTCATCTGAGATCTGTGTAGCATTTGTTTGAGACTTTTATATGTAGCTTTACATATGATAGAAGTTTCCAGATATAGTGGGAGAACCATATGAACGCTTCTGAATCATAAAGTACCCACTTTATTGAGAACATTGTCTTGAACTTTACATGTGCCACCTGATTGGCAATCTTGGATAAATTTAATTGAATGTTGCAAATATGGAATTCAGAGTATAAGTGTGATGTGAAGCTGATGATACAGAGGTGTGCTCTTTCCCTTTAAAGGGGTTAGGACACTTGTAGTAAGCATAAGCAACAACAAAAGTTACTCTAAGGCAAAGGAGAATTAAGCAATGCAAAAAGGAATTTCTAAAGTAAGCCCTTCAGAGTTTAGCGGGGAGCGGGGAGGGTGGCGGTCAGGTTAGGAATATTAGGACAAGCCTCAGAGTTTGGGATGGGCTCTGGAGAAAGCATGCTGTTTTTGATGGTGATAAATGGAGGTTTTCAGTGGAGGAGATGGTGTGAGGGTATATGTGAGAAACAAGGACTGAGTTCAGAATGGGAGGAAGAAAACAGAGTAGGTGATCATGGACACGGCACTTTCCAAAGAAGAATAAGTATAATTGTGACCATTAGGTGAACTTCGACTTTCTTGTGGAATTAGGGAGAATTTTCCTTTCCCGTAAAGAATTTTTATTTTTTATTTTTTTTTAAATCTTTTTTTTAAAATTTTATTTATTTATTTGACAGACAGAGATCACAAGTAGGCAGAGAGGCAGGCAGGGACAGAGAGAGGGGGGAAGCAGGCTCCTGGCTGAGCAGAGAGCCCGATGCGGGGCTCGATCCCAGGACCCTGGGATCATGCCCCGAGCCGAAGGCAGAGGCTTTAACCCACTGAGCCACCCAGGCACCCCCCATAAAGAATTTTTAAAGGAGGAAGGAAAGGAAGAGCGAAGAAAGCTAGCTGTGTTTTGAACTTATAAATATATTTTAGCTATGTGAACAAAATACATAAAGCCTATGATGGTGACTAGCACATTGCTTCGACTATGTGAAACTAGATCTGACAGAGAGGAAGCTCTCTTATCCAAAACTCTCTTTCTACCAAGGACTGTGCATGCAGGAGGTACATAGAAATCTCTACCTGGATCTTGCCCTGTTTCTCTCCAGCCAATCCTCTATTATCCTTCAAGGTACACTTCCAGCTTCTTCACAAATTAATTTTTGTACCTGATCATGCTTTAATGTGTGGTTTGGCACAGGGATATCTGCATTTTTATAGCTGGTCACTCCTTAACCAGTGTTCTTTGTCTCTAGTAGTAGACTTCAATTACTGGCAACATACTGGTGTGGATTTGGAACCGGAATGGGTTTGAAGTCAGATCCACCTAGATTGAAGTCTGGCCTTGCCTTGTAGGAGCCTTTCCGAGACCCACCTCCTGGTGATTTAGTGATGCTTATCTCATCGGGATGTTGAAATGTTTGTAACTTGCACACGGAGGGCTTCTCTTTCCTTTTCTCCCTTCTCACCATAAGCATTATAAATGACTGTGGTGTCCAGTTAATCATGGGTTTTAACTTATCCAACTTCTCACCTTGTGATTAGGAAACACCCACACCTCTCTTGAAGTGAGAACCGCGAAGTCCATATTGTTGTGCAGGCTTTTTACCCATGTGCCTTCAGTCTTGTGTTTCTGCTACTCTGCCACTTAACATCTGAAGCCTGGAGACACCTCAGTAGTATTTATCTCATGTGTCTTCCTGAGTTGGGATTATTTGTATATTTATTTCATTTTCCCTTTTGACTGGAGGTTCTTGACTGTATGTTTCTTAAAGGCATCTTTCCATTTCCTGTGGTATCTAATATGGGGTCCTGCACTCATTAAATTTGGAGCTTGAATTAAATTGATCTGATGCCTTTGTAATGCTTAAATATAAATAGTAGCCAAGTCCAGTTCATGCGTTTCTGTAGCACTGGGCAAAGTTAACCATCATCACATCTGTTTACCAATATACTACAAAATATCTTCAGTGTGTCTAGAAATATCCCACCCAAACAGATCTCATGGATTAATTTCCTCTGCTCTCCAGAGCAAATGTGGAACTTATTACCATGACATGTGAAGCTCGTCTATCCGTTTCTTCACACTCCCCACTGCCTAGTACTTATTACACTTCAGCCTACACCCTATGATTCAACCAGGCAGATTGGCCAAATGTACTCCCCTTCACAAAGGTAGGTAAAAATATCCATTGTCAGCTGACAGAACAGGTGGCTTTCTCTTACCATCTAGAATTCCATAAAAGATGTCAGCACAGTCTCCCACAGAAGGTCATGGCCTAATCTGGGAAACAATTTTGAACCAGCCCCCAGTACAATGTGGCTCTCAATACAGAATCCCTATTCCTCAATAAATCTTTATTTCTCAATAAAGAACCTGTGTCTTTTTCTTAATATTAACTTATGAGTTAAATTAAGGTTAATTTGTTATTTCTTGGCAGTGTTGCATGCTCATTTGCTGGTTGCTTGTTGACCTCTGCTTTCTGAAGACAAAGACCAGTGGTGAATTCTGAATCAGTCGTTTCCTAGCACTAGTGTTCATACAGTCTAGCCATCTCATTTTATAGGGGAAGAAATAGAAAATTCTTAGGTAGACAGCAATTTCTTGGCCTTACCTTATTAGTACCTTTTAAAAACAAATTTATTTTACAGGTCTTATATTTGTGTACAAGTTTGAGGTTTAAAATATAGAAATAGAATATTTTAAATGATTCCAGAAAAGGAGGCATAGATGAAGTAAAATTTACTGCCCTTCTAAGCCACAAAGTCATAAATACTTTAAATAAAATGCCAAGCCAGTAAAGTTGATTTAGACGGGGTTTGGGGAGGCAGTCAGTATGCTGTGTACATACTTTGATAGTAAGAGTGAGACAAAAGAAGATGGTGATCACCAATACTAAGGGTATTGATTAATATAAGTATTGGTTGATACTTTTTTTTCCCTTTCATTTAACAAGTATAAGGAATTGATTTTCAGAACTTTTTTTTCAAATCAAGTGGTATATTAAAAATTAGTTTAGCAAAACTTAAAGAACATAGAAGTATTTAATAGATATATCTATTAATACAGTATATACTCAAGATATATCTCAAGTGCTACTTGAGAAAAGGTACATAAATTATGTATCTGTTATGGTACTTTACTTACTCCCTATAATTTCAGTATCTTCATGGAATGCATGAGTACTAAAATATTAGCCCATTGCTAAAAGCAATAGCTTTAATTAAATCCAAGTCTTTATGGCATCAATAAATTTTAAAAAATCACCCACATCAAAATACCTACATATGTAGACTTTTTACAGAGGAATATGTAGTTAAAAATATTTTCCAGTACCCAGGGTTATACAGTGCTAGTATTCAGAAGGTTTACATTAAGAATTCAGATACGTTGTTTGCTCCTAGGGAGCAGAGAAGAATAAATAATATCTGTCCATGCAATGCTGTCAATGGATATAAATTGACTTGAAATCATTAATCTCGTGAGTTAACACCAAGGACAGGGTAAAATCTGATCTAGTAAAGGTCAAAATTGTGTTATTTGTGTGTGCATCTGGGAATGGATTTTGGGGTTTGACCTTGATACTCACTCATTGGGATCTGGACAATATTTGCCTCCCAGCCACATCCTCTCAGACCCGAACAGGTCAGCATTCAAGAAGAATGTTTCCTATAACACTGCAATTCCAGGGAAACTCTTTAGGGCACTGAACAATCTCTAAGTCAGCATGAAAGCCGTTACAGCTGATTTATTCTGTGAATTTACGTTTTGTGAAATGTGTAGACTATTTGCCTCTGTGTAGTTTGAAAGAACTGAAAAAATCATCCTGTCCCTCGCACTTCAGCATTCTTGAGTAGTGAGCTGGTAACAGCCATCTTCCATTCTATTGAAGGAGACACAGAAGTTTAGCCTCTGACTTCTCTATTACCCAGCTGCTGCTCAATGACTTCCCCCTTTGAATATTCAGGTGATATTTGTGACACCATGATATTTTTTCTGAGTGTCTTATCATGTTGAGAAAAAGAGAAGTAAAATGTGTCCAAAGGCACATTGTAGGTAGGAGGGGCATGGACTCTCCCTCTGTATTTGAACATCTCCCTTCCCATCAGCCCCACGGAGTCGCCCTGAGTGACTTAGATGGTTGGCTATTTGTGTTTTCTCTTGGTAAGTGAGGGATTCAAAAAGAGCTTCAGGGTACTCCAAAGAATATTGTAACAATTATGGAGGACAAGTACAAGGAATGATAATCAGTGCACATGTAGGTAGATCAGTATCTGGGCATTGATTTTTAAACAGTTAAAAAAAAATCAAAGAATGATTTCGCTAAATGGTACTTTGATTTTACCAGAGATTTTAATGTTTGTGGATGTGCCATATTCACTGAAGTCCTCAGCACCCTTTTACCATCTTCTCCCACCTCTGTAGCCTCCTAAGGCCCTATTCTGTCACAGATGTCAGTTAGAGAGCTGCTTGTATGTATAGCGTCTCTGATGTGGTTTTGTGAAGCAAAGCTGGGCTACGGCTGATGACCTCATTCCCAAAGAACCTTGGTCATTAGGAGACTGAGCCAGTAGAGGCTCAAATGAGATTTCTCAAACCAGGTAAGGTTAGGAAATGTTGTTTCCGCAGGTGAGCTTCGGGTTGGTTATGTTCTGTCGGGTCTAGTGTCTGTATCTGTGTCTGGCTGTAGATCTTAATCTCAGCACTTAGGGCCCAAGATAAGTAGTGGAACAATAAACTCCTCTGGTTTGTGTGGTGGAACTGTGGAGAACTGTCATTAGATATGGTTTGGAAAGAAAGTAGAAAAAATATGGTAAAAGAAGTCAAATGTGTTTAAGGGAATCAGTCTCAAAGAAATCAACAAAGATTTCAGTGTTTTTTATCACCTGAAGCAGTTCTTGATTAGAGTGCCTTTGCTTCTAGACCTTTCCCTTAACCCTATTTCCCCTCCAGCTGAAAAGTGGTAAGCAGTATGGCTCCAAAGAACATGGCTTCACAAAGTGATAATGTGTTTGAAAACATTGGTGTGGTGTGATATTCGTGTGTGTGTGTAGAGTGTGTCTAGGCCAGGAGGTGGCAAGTATGGCCAATCGAATCTGGCCTGCTGCTGGTTTTATATGACCTGTGAGATAAGATTTTTTTTTTTCATTTTTAACTGGTTACATTTTAAATGGTTGTGTAAGTTCTTACATAATATCTTTCATTTTGCCTGTTGGCCTACAAGTCCTAAGTATGTACTGTCTAACCCTTCCAGAAAAAGTTTGCCAACCCCTAGTCTACGGAGTGATGTCACAGACATCTCTCCTGATTTTGATTATAACAAATTACAACAAATACCCTTTTGTTCCACTCTTTTAAGTTGTTTTTCCCAGGTATTAAAACTAGCATACTTCAATAGAAACGTCTCTCTCTTTTTTTTTTTTTTTTGCAGTCTTTGCAGGAGCTAATGTAGGGGGCACAGCATTAAAAAAACAAAAAACAAAAAAACAAAAACCAGTAAACCTCACAATATATTTTGGAAGTATAAAAGGAGAATAGAATTCTAGAATGCCCTCCATGTGAAGCTGTTGGCTCTAGAGCTCATACTGAATGGAACATTCCCTAAGTGTTTGCTTCTATCATGGAATACTTGAGGCACCATTTTCTCTCTTCTTCAGTGTGCAGTGCTTTAGAACACATCAGAGAGAGAACCTAGTTGTGAACGATTCTCTTGTGAAGCAGAGTAGTGATAGGCAGCCAGGGTGGGCCATCTTGCATTCAGACAGAGCTGAAGCACTGTCATTTGTTTTAGCAGCTGTATTGAGGTATAATCTATGTACTGTAAAATTCATCCATTTTAAGGATACTGCTCCATTATTTTTGGTAAATTTACAGAGTTGTACAAGCATCATCATCCAATTTTAGAACTATCATCCCACAAAGAATACTTGTGCCCATTTGCTCTTACTCCCTACCCCCTTTTCACCTCAACCCCAGGCAACCATTAATCTATTTCCTATCTCAGTAGATTTGCCCTTTTCTGGACGCATTTCATATAAATGGAATCATCCAGTGTATGCTCTTTTGTGACTGACTTTGAGTTTCTTATATCTCATAGCATGTGCTAGCACTTCATTTGAACGGATAGATCCCATTTTATTTATCCACTCACCAACTGAGCAGACATTTGGATTGTTTGTGTTATTGACTATTATAAATAATGCTGCTGTGGACATTTACATACAAGTCTTTGTGCAGACTCTGTTTTCATTTCTCTTGGGTAGAAACCTAAAAGAGGATTGCGGGGCTATATGGCATATTTATGTTTAACTTACTTCCTTTTTATTTTTTTACTTAAATTTATTTACTTGTTATTATTTTTAATTATGTATCTTTAACTTTTTAAGAAACTATCACACTGTTTTCTAAAATAGCTACAACATTCTCTGATTCCCACCAGCAATATATGAGAGTTCCAGTTTCTCTGTGTTCTGAAAAACACTTGGTAGTGTCTTTTATTATAGCCATGCTGCTGAGTATGAATTGGTATCTCACTGCGGTTTTCATTTTTATTTCCCTCATGAATAATGGCAAGTATCTTTTCATATAATAATTGGATGTTCATATGTTTTCTTAAGAGAAATGGCTGTTTGATCTTTTGCCATTTTTAAGTTGGGTTTGTCTTCTTACTGAGTTTTAAGAATTCCTTATGTATTCTGGATATAAGTTCATTGTCATTTATATGACTGAAAAGCATTTTCCCAGACTGTGGCTTATGTCTTTTCTTAATGGTGTCGTTTGAAGGGCAGTGCACTTTGAAATGTGAATTGTGAGTCCATGACATGAAAGTGGGTTCCGATATTTTTCCTCATTTTAATTATTTTAGCAAAACTGAGGTTTGTAGGAGCTTGTGGAGCTCCTGCAATGAATCGGCAGTAGGGTTGGTGATACTGTCGCACCTTTGGGAAGTATTTATATTTTGGATACCCACCCCTTACTGGAGCCTTAGCCAGCTCTAGTTTACCTGATTTCTGTATCTGTTCACATCACAGTTTCCATTTAGGGTGTGGCCGTTTAAAGTGACTTTAGGACATCAGTAAAGGAGAAGTAATGCTGGATGACTGGTTTCATCAGGAGGTAGCCCAAGGGTTTTATCTCTTCAGGCCAAGGAAGGGTAGCTCCTTTCCTGTTTCCCTCCTTTCCTCCCCCTACCTGCTCTCAGCAGTCATTCCTTTAAAAAATCTGTTTTCCTCTCAAGATTCCCCTCTGTGATAATGTAAAAAGTATGATGGGGATTTAGGGGGGAAGTTGAACATAATAATTAGCTGTGAAAGTCTCAGGAAGCAGTTAGGCGGCACTCTTAGCCGGTAGACGGGTGGTTTTGGGTATGGGTTAAGGGCATGCGTATGCCACTTCAAAGACGTTGTGAGCTCAGGCAAGCTGCTTGATCTTTTTGTATTTCCTTCCACATCTCTCAGATGGGAATCGTGTTAGCGCCTATTGTAAGGATTGGTGGTTTAGATCTCGCAAAGTGCTTAGGAGTGCACCTGTTGGCAGTTCCTCAGTAGATGGTTGCTGTCTTTTTTTTTTTTTTTTTTTATCATTGCTATTGTTAAATGTTCCATGGAATACTGTTGTACAAAAAGCACAAGCTTCCGCGTCAGACATCCTGGGGGACATCTTGAGTTCAGTTCCCAGGTCTTCTATGTGCCAGCTGTGCTATGTCCCACAAGCTGTGTTTGCTCTCTTGCCACAGTCCCGCTTGTTTAAGGGGCAAATACCAAGTGCCTGGAAAAGTTGCTGTGATGGAGCAAATGGAGTTACACACGCTGCTGCACTTTGTGGTGGCTGGACAGAAGTGAGTGGTCAGTACGTGGTTTTGGTTGTCACCTGCTTGTTCTTGATGGTACGGAGGCAGTGGTCAGCAGTGCCAGAGAATCCTGTAATCTTCTGCGGAGGCAGAAAGCACAGCACAAGTGGGGAAAAAAGAGGGGAAGTTTTGCAGAGAAGTGGTAAGTGGGATCTTAGAGGGGAGGCTGGTCTTGGACAGATGATAAAAGGTAGTCAAGGCAGCAGGCCCAGGTCTGCTGTTTCAGGAGACACAGACATTGAACTCCTGGGGACCAAGACAGCAATCTGAGAGTGGGCGTTGATTACTGAAAGCCTCAAAGGCTAGACTCCATTCATAACAGTGTCTTGAAAGGTGTTCTTTTAGGAACCTCAATCTGGCTATGCATGGGCAAAATCTTGGAGGCAGAGACCACCCCTAGGGACACTCAAAGTTTTAATTATTTACCCATTTAGAAAGAAGTCCTACTCTCCAGGCTTGGTTCTGAGAAAATCTGCATGCCGCTCTTTCACCAAAGACATACTTGCTTTCCCATCTATCTCTTTCTTGGCAGTGCTACCGCAGTTAGCCTGAGGTTCGACGTGAAAGAGCATTTGTAATGCCAGGAATTAAAAATACTCTGAAGCATGCAGTGGAACAGAGAAAGAATGTATAGTTATGACGTTAGCTGTTTCATCCCAAATATGCACAACAGATGACAAGAAACCACTTGAGAATCAATCAGTTTGCCATCTGAATGTATACTTCTGCCTTGAATTACACGGTATCGATGTTCCAGGAAAACCATAAATGCATTCTATTTCTGTAATTTGAATTGTTTTCTTATAACGTACGCCAGCATTGACAAGATGCTTTGAATGACTGATTTGCTGTAATAACTAGTGGTAGGTTTCTTACTGACCATCTCCCACCCCCCCTCCCCCCAACAACCCACTCCCTGTGCCTTCCTCCTTTCTTCATATGTTTTCAAACTTAAAAAAACGTTTATGATGAGCCCTGGGTGTTATACGTAACTAATGAATCACTGCCCACTACCTCACAAACTAATTATGTACTACACAGGGTTTAACGGAACATAATAAAAAATGTGTTTATGATCAAAATTTGACAGTGTGATAAATATTTTTGTAATAATCATTCCTTGTTGTTTTCCAAAGTGTGAACATCGATATACCTTTACTTAACCTTTTTTATTTAAAAAGGAAAGAGAAATAATAAGACTGTAGTTCTTTCTGATAAAGGTTTGGTTATGTCAAGAATACTTTAGCCCCAAGTCATGTTCGTTTCAGAAAGACTCCGACGTAGGCCTGCCGTGCTGAACTATTTCCATGAGCTCTGACTCCGCTATCCCACTAACAAGGCACAGGGAACTCCAGACTCTGAATGGCGCCCCCTTTCCCCTTGCGTTGAAGCGAGTAATGCCCTGTGCGTTTTTCCCTCCTCCATGTTACATTGGGTATGCTACTGGGCCCAATGGAACTATGGTCCTCTGCTGTATCCCATGAGTCTCTCACCCCAGCTCACCCAGAGAAGGGACAGGGTGTGATGCCATCCCCATCTTAACAAGAATTCCAGATCTGCCGTGGAAAGCCTCCGTTCTCCAGGCATGTTTCCTTAGTGACACATGGGCACAGTGACCCAGAGATAAAGGTTACTGGAGCGGGAGTGTGGACAGAGGATGTGAATGACTCCTTAGATTAGGTAATGCTTCCTTAGATTTGCTTCTGTAGCCCCATCAAGAAACTCCTTTGTGGATTGTCAGCCATGACTTGTATTTTTAGTCCAAGCATCTTGTAATATGACCTGAAGTTTAGTCAATCTTCAATATATTGTTCTTAATGAAAGGGTATCTATTTGTTGGCATCAAGTTGAATTTCTTTGATTTGAGTTCTCTTCATTTTTGCTGGGTGGGCATTTTTCAAGAACCGAGCAAGAGTTCATTAGGCCATTAGAAAATGAGGATGAAATTTTACCTGGGAGATTTCCATGTGTTGGGAAAGCAGAGAATTCTATCATAGCAGATTCATATGGTTTAGAGAATAATGGTTAGGACTAAAATCTCCCACCCATCTCTGCCACATATAAAAGTAAAGTACTTAGAGTTCACAGGAAGTGAACTAGTAACCTCAAGTGGCATACAGCTACCAAGATGTATTTTATTTGGTCTTCGTGGTGTTTTATTTTTAATTGAGTTAATTGCCAGTGCTAAAAGAAAACAGATTTCATAAAAAGTATCTGAAAAAATCAGATGGCCGGCTTTCTCTGAAAAATGGGAAAAACCTGGCAATACTTGAGTTTGCATTTTTTCTTAACATTTGACTGGCTCTTATTTCAATGGGGGTATTGAAATTGCCATATCCCTTGATCCCATCTGTCCCATTGCCAAGAAACTGAGGACCAGCAGCCATTCATCCTCATACTAAGAGCTAAGCTTGATTCTTTTTCCTTATTTGCTTGACCTACCTGGTCCCCACAGGATTAAGCTTGAAGATCTTGTTTAGAGCCTTTGGATTTAAAGGTCTCAGATGATGACCCCGAAATTTGGATATTTACTTTGTGCCTATAAAATAAATGCGTACAAAGGAATTTAGGAGTCCATGAATAAACATAAACTCATTTTGTTCATCTGTACATCTTCAGTGGTCGATTTCTCCGTGTATCCTATCTTATTTATAACATCACATTGCCATGGAAATTCACTGCTGTACTTTCCACTTCCCAGCTCTCCTAAATTTTACTCATAACATTTTCAGAGCTGCTTGTACAATGTGCAGATTTAGTGTAGTAGCAATCTCAAGTGGTTTTGTAACATTAAATATTAAATAACTTTAAAACTGCAAACAAGGGAAAAATAAGAAGTCAGCCAAATCCTGACACATACATTTAATAAAGAAGCAACAAAGAATCTCTCATTTACATGACCTGCTGCTCAAACACTGGAGTAGAGTCAGGGCCTCTACACCTGTATTTTCTTCAAACATAATATGAAACATCTCCTAGAGTCATACTGTGATTTAGTAGTCTGCTAGCCATGGGCACTGGCCCCTGCAGGTAATCATAACACTTCATTGAGAAATCATTTATTGGTTGCCTTTCATATGCCTGCTATATACACCTAGTAATGGTGTATACAACTTTGTTTCAACCTATGGTTGAGTTATAGGAAACGTGTTATGTGTTGAAAGGCTATTCTGTGTACGTTACAAGGATCACCTTATTTTAAACCCCACCCCTACCCTTTGAAGTAGTTGTTATTGTCTTCCTTTTTATTGATGAGGTGACAGAGGTAAAGGGAGTGCCCAGGGTCACACAGCCTGTATGAAACTAGGGATACAGAATTTCAGCCTCAGCCGCGTGAACCCGGCCTCCCTAGTACTAGTCCTGGGTAGATCTAAGACAGAGCTTCCCTCAGAGCTGAAAATCCATCTGGTTGTTGGTCACTTAAAAGGTAATTAGAGTATGTATTCTTTAATATTAGAGCAGTGTATTATGGAGACAAACACTTCTGCCTGAGTAGGTGGAGACCAGAGAAAACTTCAGAAGGTCACTGTAAGTTTAGTCGGGTAAAGAGGAAGAGCAGTCCGTCCCAGGAGGGGAGAAGGGTAGGAGACAAGGTACTGAGGCATGAATGTGAATGGGCTATTCATGAGATGAAAGGCAGTCCTGATACCTGGGAGATGTAATATTTATAGGCAATACATGGAGACAACTGTGTATTCATTATTTCCAAAGTTAGGGTTAAGATTAAAACAAACAAAAAGATAGAGTTCACATACAATGGATCAGGAGTGAAATTTGTTCAGGTCACCCTAAAGAGGTGATCCCAGGCTTGATCAGGGCAATATTTGATTAGTCTTTCTCAGCTAAGAAAAGGATAGGGGCACAGAGACATAATTTCCCTGTTGTAGAGGACATTTTGAGATGCAGGTTGGCTGAGTATGGTACAGCACTGAGGGGAAAGAGTATTGGCTTCTGGAAAGACTTGCTTTCAGTAAAAGTGCCTCAGGCCATTTTAAGATCATCAACTTTTCTTGTTCTGTTTCTGTATATTATAACCGGTCCGCTGATTATACTCTGGAATTCTTTGTAGATTTGCCTATAGGAAGAGAAGCTGTCATGCATAACGAAAGAAATATTCTGGACTGTATGACTATTCTCTTTCTCATGATTAAATTGATCAGTTGACGCCTTGGCTTAAATGTCTGTCTGTGGAATTCAGTGAAGTCTAGCCCACCCCGAGAGAAAGAAAACTAGATGTGCTGGACTAGGGCAGACACTTGGGGTGGGTGGGGAGTAGGGGTGAAGCGAAGGGAATAAATGAAAGAAATATTTCCAAGTTAGAACTTTGAGATTTGATGACTGATGGGATATAGTGGTTGAGGAGAAGGAGGCATGAAGGATAGGATGCTGGGAGGATAATAATGTCCTTGGCAGAGATGGAAGGTAGGAACAGATTGGATTTCGGGAATAAAGATAACACACGTTTGATTTTGAAGTTTGGGTCCATGGTGCCTTTGTTGGTGGAGTGTTCTGCCTTTTGGTGTCCGGAGTCATGAAGCTGGTTAGATGTAGCGGCTGCACAGCAGAGCGGGGAATGGGTGAGTTCAGTTCCAGGGAGCGTCTGGAGTGAAAAGGGGCTGAGGATGGAAGCTGGGGTGTCACTGATGTCAGAGAGAAGCACAGGCAGTCTGGACTTGGAGGCAGGGGAGGCAGGGAGGTGGGCGAAAAGGGTGAAAGAGCAGAGCATCAGGGATTTAAGCAAAACAGAATGGCCAGTTTTGTCAAAGACTGTAGGATCAAAGTAGAAGACTTAGACTTCAAAGCTTCAGAGGTCAAAGAGACCTTAAAGGTCTCCTTGCTTCCCCAGAAGAGAGTGTTCAGGTTCTCCAAGATCACCCTGAGGATCTGGGTGTGGTTACAGTGTTTCCTTTGGGGCAGTCTCATGCTTGTCCCATGGTCTCTTGTTTCTTGTTCCTAAGAATAGCTTTGCAGTTAGTGTGGAATACTGTGTAATCCCAGCTGGTAGGAGAGGTTATGCTGGTGCTTCAAAAGTGGGCAGCTCACTCTCCCCTCATCCCCATGCTCACAGGGAAAAGAGGGTCCTACTTATTTATTACACAGGGTGCTGCCATGTGACTATAGCTGGTGTGTGGCCCACTCCTTACTCTTTCATTCAGCACGCAACTTGGATGGCATCAGCCAGTTAGCCAAGAATCTCACCGTGCGTGTTAACTGGGCTCAGTTCCGTGAAACGGCTTATGCTCCTAAGCAGGGGTGCGGGTGACTGACTTTTTTGGGAGAAACCTCAGTGATGACAGATTGTTAATCCGATTATGTCTTTTTCTATAAGCGAGGAATGAGCAAGAACATCCTCCTTTCCAGGTAGAAGATAATAGGTCAGAAGTCTGTATTTGTTTCTGGCTGGAGGATCCTTGACATTCATGGATTTAACTTTTATTCCTACATATGTATGCATATACATAGACCTGTATGTATATACACATAGACATATATTTACATAATATACATGTGTGTGTATGTGTATACACATATATACATACATCAATGTCAATATCTATATGCAGAAATACATATTCTTCACAACAATTTAAAAGTCCAGGAGGAGAATGTGGCAGTGAATAGGCTAAAGGAGTTGGGGTATGAGAGGCGGAGTGGGCATAGGCAGAAAAAAAGATTAAAAAAAAAAAAAAGAAAAGAAAAGAAAAAAATCCAGGAGGTAAGATATGCTTTTAAATGTTTGCATGGGGAGACTGGTATGTCAGGGCAAATAAATGACGAATGAGCCCGGTCAGCAACAGGCTCCATTCCTGTCCATCTCTCTCTGTTTAATCTTTTTTCTGCTTCCTACTGAATGCTAGCAACTCTGATAAATAGATATTTTACTCCCCAATTTCAGATGAGAAGACCAAAGCCATTTTATACTAGAGTCACAGGCGGGATTTAGGCGTAAGCAGAGGAGCTCCACTGGTATTCTTGAGACAGATCTGCTCAGCCTCACATCCAGTTATGAGATGTGTATTAGAGCCTGAAACTGACAACAAACAGGGGGGAGCAAAGGTCACACTCGTTTCCTTCTTAAACTCAAAAGTATGTATATTTTGAAAACTTCAGTAGCATTAGTTCCTGTTTTCTGCTTTCCTGTACGATCCCAGCATCAGTGCTGAACAAATAGCTCTTTGTCTTCGGTCTGCTTTCATATTAAAACATACACACACACACATACACAGAGACTATGAAAGCACCTGATGTTCAAGGAACACATAACATGAGTTTGACTCTAGATGCTAATGAATATTTGGCTGTTTTGCTTCAACCACATGCTTAAGAAGTGTGACATTTGCAAGTACATGGTCCAAAGTCATATCGACTGAGTTTATTTTTAGGAACAGTGGAGCAATCGTGGTTTTATTCCTTTTTTTGATCTTTATCCTAGACAAGTAGTCGTTGGAAAATGTATATTTATCTTTTTTCCGATTTCCACAAATCATGGCCATTCACATTTGAGTGCAAATGGACTTTAAGCTCACAATTGTAAGTTGAGTCTATATTCAAGGGAATTCTGGGAGCAATGAGAGATTTTATAGGAAGAGTGAATGACCTAACAGAAGTGTAATTTGAAGACCCTGATTTTTGGCAGGTGTCTTTTGTGCAGATTGTGGGGGACTGGCACTGGTGTTGATGAGGCACAAGTGCCAGTGACACTGAACTCTAACTTGCCAGGTGTTTGACAAGAGAAGTCAACCCAGAGAGAAAAGGATAGACCCCAATACAAAATTGAAGAAAGAATCAACATAATTTAACTGCTAGTAGAGCTTATGAACAAAGCATAAGAAAAAAACATCCAGATCAAAGTAGTTGAACCCAAGAAACTGAACACAGTAGACTTAGAACTAAGTATAAAATGCAAATGAGGGGCGCCTGGGTGGCTCAGTGGGTTAAGGCCTCTGCCTTCGGCTCAGGTCATGATTCCAGGGTCGTGGGATCGAGCCCCGTGTCGGGCTCTCTGCTCAGCAAGGAGCCTGCTTTCTCCTCTCTCTCTGTCTGCCTCTCTGCCTACTTGTGATCTCTGTCTGTCAAATAAATAAATAAAGTCTTTAAAAAAATGCAAATGATAGCAGTGTCTGGGTGGCTCAGTGGTTTAAAGCCTCTGCCTTCAGTTCAGGTCATGATCCCAGGGTCCTGGGATCCAGCCCCACATCGGGCTCTCTGCTCTGCGGGGAGCCTGCTTCCTCCTCTCTCTCTCTCTGCCTGTCTCTCTGCCTACTTGTGATCTCTGTCAAGTAAATAATAAATAAAATCTTTTAAAAAAATGCAAATGATATTTCCAATGGCACTTTGGCCCTAAAAGTACAAATGTAATGACAGGAAAAGAGTACAATTAATTATGATGCTGAGGAAAGGCTGCTTGCTTGGGGCGATGACATGAAGAGCAGGTCCTTCATGGTTTCCAGGTGTGGGAGAAGGGAAAGACAGTCATTTCATGTTTTCACTGAACCTACTTCTTATTCACACTATCTTTTTTCTAATGAACTATTTTGAAATACAGAGACTGGTATAACAAGGACCCACTCTGCTCTCTCTAATCCTGTTTTAATGAATTAAAATGTTACAGAAGCAGCTGAAGTTCCCTGGACAACCCTCTTTGTTCTCCACCCTCCAGAGAGCATCTCTAACCCGAATTTGGTGTTTTTATTCCCTTCTTTACTTTTGTAGCATACATATATGTGTATGTGTGCATATGTATATATATAGATACACACACACACATATATATTTTTTTTCTTGAGAGAGAGAACACAAGCAAGAGGAGGGGCAGAGAGAGAGGGAGAAGCAGACTCCCTGCTGAGTAGGGAGCCTAACGTGGGGTTTGACTCCAGCACCCCCAGATCACGACCTGAGCCAAAGGCAGACGCTTAACTGACTGGATTTAGTGAGAACTATTCTGCTCAAATTAAGTTCACATTTGACCTGAGAATAAAAAGTGAATAGGTTTGACTTACTTCCAATCTCAGTGACTTTGCATTGGTAAGTCTGTTGCTTCTCAAACAGAAATAGCTGAGCCTTCAGCAAATGAGGAAAACCATTTAGAATGATGGAAGTAGCAATAATTTGATGGAAGTAACAATAATTTCAGGAAATGTTTGCTTTGAGGCTAAAACTCAAGTCTGTGTAATCAGTCCATGGGACAAATAACATCTTTTCTCCTAACTAGGGTATTTCATTGGACTCCTAAACTAATGAAAGTTTTGAAAGCTATTATGGGAATTTAGATTATATCTCAAGAGTTTCCAAAAAATGGCAATTTTCATCTCCCCTTTATTTCATTCTTTAAGATACACGGGACATTTTCCAAACTACAGTCAATTTACTTTTTTCCCTAGTTAATGAACATCTCTATTGTATGCAGGTAATAAAGTTAGTATCCCAGTGACAGCTTGAAAGGAGAATACTGACCCAAAGGTCATGTTACATCTTAAAAAAAAAAAAAAAAAAAATCTCAGATGAAACCTACCAGTTAACTAAGTCTTAGGTCTGTCCCTCACCCACTTTCACATTCTGTACCCTGAAGGTAAAGAAAAAGAAAACTAATCCCTGGACAGAGGCACTTTGTCTAAAAGCCTGTGGAGCAAGAGAAAAATAGGTCTGTATCTGCATCATTCACATGAGTCAGTAATGTCTGAGGGCTTTGTTAGACCTATAATTGCCAATTAATTAAAAGGCCTTACTTTGTTCTACAAATGAAAAATCAGCTAACCAACCAGTCACCCAGAGGTCTGAAATCTATAGGTGGCTTTGTAAAAAAGTTAGGTGTTGGTTTAATTTCTGCAAGTCTTTATTTATACACTACTGAGCATCATTCTACCTCCTCAGAGAATAGGCAGTGTGTCGGGTATCCGCTGAGTATTTTCTGAAACTTAGGATGTGGTCACCCATTTCCAGTCTTGACGTTAAGGCCAGAGAGCCACAAGATATAGATGAAGACCTAGTGCAAAAAACAGGGACACCTGTTTTCTTTCACCAAGTTACCGAGAATGTAGGGGCGTGGCACAGTTGTCAGCACCCAGTGTTCTCATCTGTAGAACAAGGGTGTGGATGGACTATCTAGTCGTTAAGAACAACCCCGGTTACGAGGAAATAAAAAATGGGGAATGGATACCTCTGATTTGTGTGCACAGAAATATGTCGATGTTATAATAAACACCGCCAAGACCAAACACTTGGCTTCGGTGAGCTATTTCCCCACTTAGGATAAGCAGTGCATGTTCTCAACACCAGCTCTGACCGGGATTCTGGCCAAGTCATTGCACTTGGAGGGCGTGCTTTATATACGCAAGAAAGGAAGAGACAACAGAGTGAGTCTTATTTGCCCTCTTGCCTTAGCGTAGAAGAGGGCTGAAATGAAGGTGGGCAACTGTCAGAGTAATTCCACGGGTTTTGTGTTCATGTGATGAGAGGGAGTGAGCTATGGAGGAAAGTTGCTCATAATACAAAAATAAGTTTTATTTTAATTTTTGTATTAAACTAAAGAGGCAAGATTTAGTAGTGAAAAGCATGGTCTCTGGCATGAGCCTGCCTGGATTCAGATACCAAATTCACCACCTGCTACCTGTGTTCTTAGGCAAGTTACCTAAGTCCCCTCTCCTTATCTGCAAGATGGACACGACAGTGGCATCTGCCTGTATGGTTCTCATAAAATGTAAATGAGATACCACATACAAAACTCTTAACGATGGTACCATGCATAAGGTAAGCGTTCAAGAAATGCCTGCTCTTGTCGTTTTTTCAAAGTAGATAGGCGATCCTCAAAGAAAACCTAGTAAGTGGAAAGATGGCTCACCTTGTAAGGAAGATTTGCTATTGAGCTTGAAACCACAATTCCTTCACTTCAAAACTTTGTGCAGGTGAACAATGTCAGATATAATACAGACACCCCTTGGAAGGGTTTTAGAAGTCCAGTTGTCCTTGACTGAAGAAGTGATGAAATACAAATATGTTTAGGTTGTAGCTTTGTCCATATCTTAGGAATGTCATCAGCTCTGAGTTTTTAGTAGAGAAACAGGAATTTAATCTACTTTGTACTTTGAGGTAAAAGGGTGGGTTTATGTATTTTAAAGTATCGCTATAATAAAATCTACACTAATGTATTTCAAAATATATCCTGCTCATTTATCATAATTTTACTTTATTTGTAACTGCAAGATATGGTGGCATGATTTATATTAAATCTTAAATTTTATGGAAGGAAAGATAGAAGCCGTACTTCTCTTCTCTTCATGTATTTGATAAGAAATGCGTTAATCCTTGTTTGTGATAGTTTAGATGATAGAACAGCTAAAATGAGAAATGTCTCAAAAATAATGAATTCCATACTATATGCTAAATTTTTGTGCTCTGTGCCTTAGTTTATACTCAATAACAATATTTTCATATTTTTCATGTACATTATTTCAGTGTTGACTCTCTTTGATTCCAAATTACTACTATGTTGATAATTTTTAAAACTACATTAGCAGGAGTGCCTGGGTGGTTCAGTCGGTTAAGCGGCTGCCTTCGGCTCAGGTCATGATCCCGGGATCCTGGGATTGAGCCCCACATTGGGCTCCCTGCTGAGCGCAGAGCCTGCTTCTCCCTCTCCCTCTGCCTAAAGCTCCCCCTGTTTGTGCTCTCTCTCTCTGTGTCAAATAAATAAATAAAATCTTTTTAAAAAATTGCATTAGCAGTATTTGGCATGTCTTCACCCCTTTCTTATTTATATTTTTGCACAGTTCCTAGAAATAGCTGATAATATTATTAGATTATGGACTACTTTGGTCAAAATAAACTTTAAAATACATAAAGGGAGTACCTATATCTTTAATAAAAATTCAGATGTCAGTTTAGGAGATCTTCTTTGCAAGACACAATGTTTGTTTTCATGAATACAAAGATAAATAAGGCTCCATTTTACCTACTTGGAACTCACAAGCAAGTCAGAGGTTTGTGGCTGTAATCAAAGATGAGGTAGAGAGGTAAAGAACACACCATCGGAGAGAGACTTACAGTTCTTTCAGTGTTGCAACATTCGGAAAAGGTGGATTCATAGACTAACTAGCATTTGACATAAATCCTGAAGGAGAAATAGTATTTTATCAGGTAGAGAGGATGATTGGCTAAAATGGAGAATGGCTCCTGGGTAATTACTGTTGACGTTGGCTAACAAGCTCTGTCTTATTTCAGCTGCACTGGTATTGAATAAAAGCACAGTGCAGTCCTTCCCTGTCTCCAGTTTTGCAGGCACCCAATTTCTCTTCATCAGGAGAGAGAGACTCTTCTCATTATGTGGTGCCCATTAATGTCCCTTGAGTTAAAGATACGATTTTAGCTGAATACACTTTCTTCAGTGTTCAAGAGTATTCAGTTCAGGAAGAGGTAGCATCACCTAATGGTTAAGAGCTAGAATGTTGGAACCAGCCTGCCTAGTTTCCAGGCTTGGCTGTCTCCTTTACTAGCTATGTGACCTTCAGCACTTTTGTAAGCCATTCGGTACTTGTTTCCTCAGCCAAAGAAAGGGAGAGTGGGCATGATGATAATAGTACCTACTTTGGTGTTTAGAATAGTTTCACTAAATGACTTCCTATCTGTAAAGTGCTCGGAAGAACTCCTGGAATAGAGGAAGTATGCCATAATTGTTGTAAGCAAAATGGCTGTGTCTGACTGCCTTGCTCTGCCTAGGACAGTTTGCTGAGTTGAGCTCTGGCGCTGCTCTGGGTGCTTGGCCCGCTTCATCCTCCTACAGCTGAGGATCCTGGTGCCATTCGTGACCCCTGGCAGGAAGACCCAAGACGTCAATGCTCTGATTCCCTACTTTCATGGCACATTTTATTCCTCTTGATTTTAACAAAGAGCCCTTTCAGCCTTGTTGTCTAAGGACAATAAACCAGATTCAGTGGGTGGTCGTTTTTACTAGCTTTCCATTCTAATTTTCAGGTTTGATAGATATAAAAGGTTTCCATGTCCAAACAAATGTAGTGGAACACATTGACTTCTCGAGGCAAAAGAAGTGCACTATAATTCTGTGGAATTGGAGAGGGGGCTTTAGAGGGGGCTGCTGGTGTCCTGGTTTTGCCACTTAGCAACAATGTAGCAACTCTGCCTTGGGCAACCTAATCCCTAGGTTTCTGTTTCCAGTAGAGGTTGCTGCCTTGCTGAGCCTCCTCAGAGGGGAGTCTTTCTGGCATCCTGGGGTGCTTCTGAGCATTGTCCACTGACAGCTGAGCATCCAGCTTTTTGGTTCTGCTAACCAGGCTGACACTTACTTTCTGCTTTCCAGCCCCCCAAAAGGGGGCTGGTGGTTCTCAGTCCTCTTCCCTGTGGCCTTGGGAACTGATGCTTCACAAAATGCCTCTTCTGCCTGTTCAGTGCTACCTTCATGCAAGGCACAGAGGTCATTTATTTTTACCATCTTTAACCAGGTTTTAGGTTTTTAAGAAAACCTTCTTTAACTATATTTCCATTATGACCATAACAACAGTGTCTTTTGAAATTTCTCTATATGAATAAGTTTAATGCTTCCCTTCTCCATCTCTGCTTTCTAAATGAAAATCCTTATAACCTAAGGATTCATCGCATGGTTATTGTTAAATATTTTATATGAATTACATTGTCCCCGAAGGGCAATAGCATTTAATTTGCCCATGAAATTTAGGGCAATTATTTATGTTGTTAACCCTAGTCGTTTTATTCCAAAATTAGGCTTTTTAAATCCTTAATTTTCATTTGTATCTTGATGGGTTGGAATTAAGCTAAGTAATATTTTAGTAGAGGTTAGTAAGTATGGTATTTTCAGAGCCTTGGTCTGTGTGAGACTGCTTTTCCTGTTCCTTCACAACTGAAAGGTAGTTTGGCTGGCCGTGGCTATCTCTAACTGAGTCTTCTCTTTCTTTTGTAGGTTAGTAATACAGAGGACAAATTTAAGTCCAATTGGACCTTTATTTCTTTGATGGTGACTTATTTTCATTTGATTTTTGTGTTGGCTTGTTTTTGCTTTTATGCCTGGTACTAAAGAATTTTTTTTTTAACCCAAGGATTCAGAACTTCTGTCAGAATGTGGCTTTGACTTGATATAATTTGAAATATAATTTAGTCCTCTTTTTTTCCATTCAGATTTTGTTTTTTTTTATACAGTCTTTGATTATTCTATTTCAGTTCTGCCATCGTGTTTTCTCAGAAACAACTATAATTAGACTTGATTGTTCTGGTCCTTCAGATCTAGTCTTCTTTCATCTATTGGTTCCTTTCTCTGGCCATATGGGACTGTTTGTCTTCTACATCAATGATTTGATTTTACATAGTACACATCTCCATTTTTTTTCCATATTATTCCATGTGGGTAATAGTCTGTCCCTTCGTTTTTAGAATCTTTGTACTGGATCTTTATTTCACTACAATTCTCTTTTTATCATACCCTGTAGTCATTTATTGATTATGGCTTTCTACTTTGGTCTGTAAGGGATATGTCTTCCTGTATCGTATTATCAATGCCAAATACTTTTCTAAAAATTACATCTGGTTCCTCTAGGGAATTGTTTTTAGGAGACAGGTCTTTCTTTGACTCTCCAGCATGCTCTTTTCTTTCCATATTTATGCACTTCTTCTTGGTAGACCTATGCTGACATTTAGCTCTTACTTTCATTCCTGAATTTGGCCATATCCACTGAGACCCGCTCACAGAGAGGGTGTGGGGATTGCCCTGGGCCCCACCCACTCTCTGCCATCCTCTTGTTTGCTATTAAAAGTCTTCTTTCAGATCTCAGACCTTGTAGCAGTTGATGTTTGCAGGCCCTGGCCTATTTTCTGTGGTCTAGAAGAGTTTTGTATAAAGCAGCAATGGCTAATGCCTTGTTTTTCATACTCTCTGTAGGGATTATTAAATGATGCCAACGCCCAGAATGTATACCATCACAGATCATCTTGTCTCTACATCTGCCTTTCTGCAGCTGAAACCCAGGATGCTACATATTTCCCTTTATTCCCATTTACTTTTAAAAGTAGCAGTCACTAACCGATAGGGTGGGGGGGGGACTGCCCCCAAAAGCCTCATGGCGGAGAGGAGGTTTCTGACCATACAGATAGTTGCATATGTATCTGGGATGGTAGAAAGCAGAGAAAGGGAGATACGCTAAGATTTTCCTACTTCCTTCAGGATTCATAGATTGTTTTTCTCTGCCCTGAATTACTTCATTTTAAAAATCTAATTTTATTGTTTGTTTCCAGCTGTAAAATTCTCTGATTCCTGCTATAGATTGAAGGCTATATGTCTCTCTCTCTATATCTATCTATCTATCTATCTGTATATATATGTAGCAAGAGAGAGATAGGTATATCTGTATAGGTATATAGATATATGTATATATATAGATCTTTCTCTGCACACACACACACACACACACTTTTTTTTGTGGTTGCGTGCACCTTTGTTTACCTCTTGTTTTATAGGTATTTTAGTGAGGGGCTGGGGGAGGCTATCCATCAGGAGGCTGTAACTAGACATCATTTAAAACTGTAATTTATATGAAACTACACAAGTAAAAAAAAGTTATTATGCATCTAGCAGAATGCTTGAAAATTTTGCTTCCTGCAGGTATTTTGTGGAAATAAACTCTGCCTTGTAAATATTCATCACAAATTGTTATTCAAATGATGGAGGCATTGGTGTCCTGTGTTAGAACCTAGATCTTCCGAAAACTGGGTCAATTTAGTAAGGAAATAAAATGCAGGTACATTAAGTGATTATAGGAATTCCAATGATTTCCATAAAGTTTTTATTATACATAAAAATTGCTTGATCACTGCCTACTAACAGAAGAGTTTTAGAGCTGAAACAGCTGTTATAAATCATTTAATCTGGGAGTTGCAAATTCAGTTGCCTTCAAAGGCCAGAAAAGTGACCCACATATGCATGAAGTAGGTTGATTTAATACATTGGGAAATGGAAGAGACTGGAGACAAGTGGAGATTACTTGTGCCATCAAATCCTTGGGTTGTATTATCAAAAGAGTGTAATATAAACCCACTCTCCCATTATAGAGGTGAAACTGAGGTCAAGGAATAATAGATTTGCCCAAAGTTTGGAGATTCTGTGTGCTTGAGCCAAAACCCAACTACCTAGCTGTAGTGCCCAGTGCAAAATAAAATGTGGGGTCTCTTGTTCAGTAATTATGAAGAATTTCTGGATAGTGCCAGCAAAACATTAAAACCAAGCGTGAGACCCTGTTGTTGTCACTTATGGTTCCTGGTCTTCACTTCTGATCTAGAATTTATACATCCAGACAGAAAGAAACATACCAGCACTCCCATCCGCAACCACCAAAAATCAGTAATGGAGAAATGGTTAAAATTAAGTCTTTGACTTTGATACTATAGTAAGTGAACCACCTTTACCTATAAGAGGGCTTTTCTGTATCATTTGCAAGTTTTCATTCACTTATTTTACTGCTTCCATCCGTTTTTATCGTTTCTTCCTGAATTCAGGTTTTATGAATTATTATTTGAATATTTTCAACCCTGAAGTTCAAAGCTCTTCTCTTCTCTCTCTCTAGTTCTGGTTTGATTTCCAAGATGTTTGAAAGGTCAGTCAGCCCAGTATTGAAACTCTGAGGGACACTTGTGTCTGCTGTTGGGTCTTATTCAGCTCTCAGAGGCCCCCTTGCCATTATTCTTTTCAAACCTCTTACCTTCAGAAGCCGTCAGTTTTTCAGAATATTTTGTATGAAATTTGAATCCTCTCCTAAAATCACCTCTTCCTCCCTTCCCTCTCCACCCCCCCCTTTTTTTTTAACTTATTTGAAAATTTTACATGGCTTGCAAACACATGAAACAATTTGCCTCCTCACCGATTGAGGTTGACTAGTCCCTTTCTCCATTGTGTTCATTTATAACTTGTAACCCATAGAACTACTAACAGCACAACCTCAGAAATGCTAATGCTAATGAAACTTAGCCAGCTTTGAAAGGCATAGCTATTCACAGTCAGAAAATGTAAGCAATAATATTAGGAGTTGAGTACTAGGGTAAACCATACATACATATAATATATAATTTATATAAAGTCTTTATATGTACACAAAGTCTTATGTACATATTTTTTAAATTTCAGGTACTTCATCACTAAATATTTCACTGTAAATCCCCTAAAAAAAAGAACATTCTCCTACATAGACTGTAATACAATTCCCCCACTCAATAAATTTTAACATTTATATAACACTGATGTCCAATTTAAGATTCATATTCAGTGTTTTACATTGTCCCAATAATTTTTGATATTGTTAAAAAACATTTCCTAATCTATCATCTGTTTATTTTCTATGGGGACCACTTTACAAATTCTTTAATTTTGATATCAAATGCATGAATTTTATTCCTAAGTTGAGGTCTTAAAGGTCTTATTTAGAAGTTTTTGGCTATCCCCAAATTGCAAAGGTCTCTTCCACAAATTTCCTCTGTTAGCTTTATAGTTTCACCTTTCAGATTTAGATCTTACATCTAAGTGTGGTTCATCTTTGTAGAGGATAAAAAGTAGGCTTCAACTTTTTTTTTCTCCCCTGCTAACATTACCACTGTCTACAGAAAGTCTTATATTTTAAGGCTTACACATTGAATCATTTAAAATTAAAAGAGAACCAAAAATGGTTTTCCTCACTAAAAAAATGAAATCTAACTAACAGCTAGATACACAGTTTGGGGTGGTGTAAGGTTGTCATTAGCGGTCGTGTATCGGGTGGATGACTTAGATTCCAAGTGGGTTCCTTTAGCAACATCCATGAAGATGTTGGTAAGTATTTGTTAAAAGAGGAAGGAAAAAAATCTTATCTGATTTAACAGTACTAAGGCTTTTGTTTTTAAAACAAGTATGAACTTCAGTTAAGTCAAGCTGTTTACTTAATATCTGAATTAGACAAGGAATTCAAAACAGTCTTATGTACCTTTATATTGTTGAACTGTATTCCTTCATGAGCGATTAACAAGAGGAAATGCATATGTTGGAGAGAGATGAACAGATTGGCAAATACAGTAACTGGAAGAAAATTTGTTATGAATTATTAATATTTAAGCTTTTGCTATAAGGCATCCACATGAGTGTGGATGTGTTCAGCTAACAAGGAAATTGTCCATTAAACTTAATCCCTGGTTGGAGCAGTTGTGGGGAGGGGGATTTAATAGACTTTCTTTCACTCACGTGTTGTAGGATACTATCCTGTGAAATATATAAACTGAATGTCATAGAATCTTTTTTTAAACTTCTACAGGTGGAGATTTTCATTTTCCCTTTATGTATTTACCTATGGAGTCCGGTTCCTTAAAAAGGTAGGATCTGCCAAGTTACTTTATATAATTCTTACATAACTGTAAGCCTATATCTCATTTTTTGTGTGTGACATAGTAGTATTTTAAATAATCATAACAGGCGTCCTAAGAACATTTGTGCATTTTTCTTTGGCTTATAAAAATATTTGTAGCTTATCCTCTGTAGTAAATTTCTTTTAGGCATATACCAAAAATATCTTTAAAAATAATTTATTTTGCCCATGAAAGATGTTGCATGTCCTCTGGCCATTGTAGTTGTTACTTATTACTTCTGGACATTAGGAGCCTTATAAAATCCATCTGATGCTTTGAAAGAGGTTGAAATTTCCATTTCACACAATTGAGAAAAATCAGTTGTTGCAATGTGTGTTACCATTATAATCTTCAGCAACAAAACTTACGTTTTAGTATCTTGCATAGCTATTAACAAGACAACACCAGCTGCTGGTGGAAAATGGAGTTCCTTTCACAGACTCTGTTTTACCTCCTGGTCCTGTGCTAGTCCTACATAAGCTGAGGCAACTTTATCTATGAAAGTAATTCTTCAAGGCTGCTATAACCTTTTTCTTGGTTATTTCAATGCTGAATGCTTCTGCTAATGAGTTAGGCTGCTTAAATTCAAGTCTTAAGAAGACTGAGCTTCTCTTAGTCATGCACATACTAATAATACTGATTGGCACAGAAGCTTGGAAATTATTTTGAAAAAAGTTTATAGTATTAAGCTTTAAAGTGAAATCCATTTTATCTTTGTTTAGTGAGAATTTTTCCAAAGTAAGGCATTGTGCCAAGTGTCATGTCTTACTAGTAAATTTTCATGTAAATATTGATGTGAAAATTTGCAAATGAGTTTTTAGTTTTAAAGTCTGAGTTATGAGATATTATCTGCCTGTGGCAAATTCTATTATAAATAGTGGTTGTTTCCCAATGTCATATTTCCATAAAGGGATTATTCTTTTTACTTGTCTTTTCCTTTAGTAACTATGCTTATCTTTCACTTACTGAGGCTGCCTGGTCCAGAGGCCCCTTGAGTAGATTTAAAAGAATGAACCCCATCCTGTAGGCTGAGTATGAACAAATTCTCAACTGGGGTACATAAATGTGGTGGAAACTGCCTTGTTTGGAACCCTACTGTTCTGGTTTTAAAATTCACTTATATGGAGAGAAAATGGAAAGAATGACTTAGGGCTCCTGTGCTCACAACGTCACTATCTTGGAAAAGGAAATAATAGCTCGGGATGGAATTTCAGCTAACAAGGGAAAGTTGTGTTTCATGGGAATGGCGAGTTGCTAACTGAGGTCCAGCTTTGGAATTCATGTTGGGTTCTGTGGGTGAAGGGCTTTGATGGAAAACAAGGAGAGATGGTGAGAGCTGGGAGCCCTTTCTTTGCCCTTCTGTGGGATACAGTCTCTTTTAGCCTTTCTACAGCAAGCCTGGCCATCTGTCATCAGAACAGGAAACACTTTGACACTTAGCTCTGTTTCTGTCCAACAGACTGAGAGGAACAAGAATAGCTTTTATCTTCCAGTCCTCAGTGGCTCTGTAGAAGGCAGTAAGAGGGTCTGTCAGTGGAATATTTGCTTGGAAGTTGCTTTTCCTTAAATTATTGTGGTTCCCTTTCTTTTTCTTTCTTTCTTTCTTTTTTTTTTTGGACTTTATTTGAGAGAGAGACAGAGAGTGAGAAGGGGGAGGGACAGAGAGAGAATCTCAAGCAGACTCCGACTGAGTGCATAGCCCGATGTGGGGCTCAATCTCATGACCTTGAGATCATGACCTGAGCTGAAATCAAGAGTGGAATGCTTGACCAACTAAGCCACCCAGGCACCCCTATCCTGGTTCCCTTTCATGGATCTAGTTACAACAAATGCTTAAAAAATGAGGAGAGAACTAGATGTTTTTCTCTTGTCAGATTATTTTATTTGCATTCAAGGTTTCTTCCTCTAATACTAAGAAGCTCTCAGTTTGGGTTGAGTCTGTAGTTTCATGTTAGTCATCATGTGTGACAGAAAAGTGCACATAGTGTCCATGGGACTGAAACAGCTGTGAGGCCTTCTTAAGCCATCTTTTCCAATCCTCTTATTTCACAGCTGGGGAAGCAGAAATCCTGACAGCGTAGGTAGCATTTCAGAGGTCACACAGTTAGTTTATTAAAAGCTGAATCTGAAATGAAACATGCACGGCTGTCTCTTAATCCAATACTTTCTCTACTCTACCAGCCTGTCCTAACTTCAGCATGATTTCCAAATGACTTCCTTCTTTGGTTAAGTTAGCTAACTTGACCTCATGTGGTCATTGTTACCATTTATAGAACCTTAAATACTTACTTTAATGGATATTTAAAATATATTTTCTGTTAACTTTCTTGGAATGGACAGTGTGTTTGCCCATCTAACCTAAGAGGAAAAAATGTATATTAGCAATATCAAAAGTAATCAAAACAAGGTAATTCAAATTTTCACAACACTCTAAAGTGTTTTCAATAAAACAGCAGAGCAATGAACCAGTTTTAAGAGGTGAGAGGCCATAGCTGCTTCTTACTCAACATTAAAAATGTTGATTCTTAAATGAGCTATTAGAAAAATGCCTGAGCAGCTTGCACTGGCCAGTTTTTTTCTGCCTTTAGGTCCAATGAACCTGATGCATCTCTCCTAGGGTGGATTAAGTCACTCTAGAACCCTTTCTACCCTGAAATTCTGTTAAAGTTTCAGTTAAAGAGGTGTTTACCAAATACAAAGTACCATGCACCCACAACAATAGAAAATGTTAAAAAATAAAAACAAATTGATTAATAAATAAGTTTAAGAAACCATAGAATTTTAGACATGGAAGTTGTCATACATATCATCTGAACACCTCCTTTTATATATGACGCTGGGAGGTATCAATCTCTAATGTGACAATAGCTTTGGTTTTCTCTGTCATGTTGAAATACATTCAGGCTGAACACTGAAGTTTAATTAAATGCTGTTAATTTTTCCCATTTGAACTGGCTTAATCCTACAGGGAGAATACACATATTTCTCTGGGTTTACCACATCACAGTAGAGTTTCAGTGTGTAAATGTGACTGATTCAAGTGCCTTCAGTTTTAAAATATTCTTTGTATTTAGAATACATATAAACTAGATTTATGTCAAGAAACATCTGTGCTTAGTCTGGGTCCTATGAGAGGGAGACACCAAGAAGAGATTTAATGTGTAAGAAATTGAGGGAAATGCTCATGAGTGAAAATGGGGAGGGTGTAAGACTGACCCATTATAAGACTGACCCCCAGTGTGGGAGAGAGAGAAGGAAAAAAGGTTGGGTGAATCTCTAAGACTCCAGTGCTTTTGTAAAGAAAGTTCAGTTGGAGAGTCCCAGAGCCACAATCACAGAGGAAAACTGTGTTTCTTAGAAATGGCCCTACTTTAGTATTCCTATTGTGCTCCGTCATTGGCTTCAGGCAGCCTGTGGCCTTCATGTAAATGCATCTGTGGCCCTGGCCACTTAGACACCCAGAAGTCCGAGATCCAAGAGGCACAATCTCATGATTGCCATGGGTACTTTATATTTACAAATATTCTAGTTATTCTAGAGCAGTGTCAAAGGATATATCAAGGAATAAGACTCCATGTGACACAGAAGTTATGTATTTACATGCAAGATACCTGGAAGCATAGAATATTACTTATCATACTTTTTTTTCATTTTAATTAACGTGTTGACTTAATCTCTTTTATGTCATATTTCTTGCAGTTGAGATGTAAATGCATTTTTGGAGGCTGACTTCTTACATGAATTGGGTGACCATACAAGCTATCTTAAGGTCCTAGGCAGTTGCCTCTCCCTTGTACTCAAAATGACCCAATTTAGGAGCTAAACTATATCATCACATATGACTAGCTCTATAATAAAAAATGAAATAATTGGCCCTGTATTTTCAGAATTTCTAGACACCCTGTAAAGTATGTGTGTTTTCATTTATATGAAATCAATAAAATGTTTTCTGTAATTTCATGATGACAAATAGAAGAAGGAGCCTCCTATTTTAGAGTGATGTGATAATGCTCAGGCATGCTCAGGCACATGTTCTATGTTATAGGTTTTCTGCTTTCTTAGCCTAGAACCCTATTCATAGATAGCACTAACTTTGGTCACGAAACAAACTCTAGAAGGCATTAACCTTACAGACAGGTCAGTGAACTATTAGGTAAAGTGATTGCTAGATTAGTAGGAAATATTTATTTATTTATTTATTTAAAAATTTTTTATTTGTTTGACACAGAGAGAGAGATCACACGTAGGCAGAGAGGCAGGCAGAGAAAGAGGGGGAAGCAGACTCCCTGCAGAGCAGAGAGCCTGGATGTGGGGCTCGATCCCAGGACACTCAGATCATGACCTGAGCCGAAGGCAGAGGCTTAACCCACTGAGCCACCCAGGCGCCCCAGCAGGAAATATTTAAATAGTTGGAAGATAGGCCCATCTCAATAGTCTGTTCCCATAACTGCCAGACACAAGCAATTCTGCCCATAAATATGATTGGCAGAGAAAAGGGCTTTTCAAAAGAAAACCCAGAATTCATTTAGGTACTCTGAAATCATATCACACAGTGTACTCATACAAATTAACACATTTTCCTAAACCATGAAAGAAACCACATTCAAGCCTTAAAAAACAGTATCTCTCATTTGGTGTTACCTTTTTTTCTCCTTTGTAAATGGAAGTTTGTATTGGGTGGAGTTCTTTGAATATTTTTCTTTGAGTTTCTTGATTTATTTAAAATATAGTGTCACAGGAAGGCAAGGTAGATATGTGTGCAACTGGAGTTCAGGTAAATATTTTTTTCTTATAATCTACTTGTTAGGTTAATGTATATCTAACTTTCTGATCTTATGGTACATTTTATATCAATCCATTTTGTACACATGCATGTATGTAGTTAAATACATGTTACTCAAATATTACCTTACCTACATTCTGTGTCAGTCAGGGTCCCATTATATAAGACAAAAATCACTGGAGTTATTTTTAGGAATGACCATAATATAAAGAAACATTAACTGGGAGAACCACCAAGACAATTACTCTCAAGTAATTGATCTGCTGCCTATTTCCTGCCAGTCTGCAATGAGATAAGGAGCTTGACCTGAATGTAAATCAACTCATTACTTCTTTTTTGAGAAAATCTATCTGTGAAGAAAAAGTCAGCTGAACTAAACAGTGTGCTAAGTGATGTAGTTAATTTACATTCTGGTGAAAGAGTAACAGACATTGCAAGGACTGGCACTCTCTGTACATTCTTGGATGAGCAGTGCCCTGGAGGTACCATGGAGATAGTAATAGCGGGAGGAAGCTACCTCTCTGAGGACCAGGTGCTCATGGGAAGTGGGTGGAGTTATCAGAACCTAGAAGCTTGGAGCTAGACATCAAAGAGGGAACGTTGACCAGCTGGAATAGGCAGGACTGCAATGAGGCTGGCTGGGGAATAAGGAAAAACTGCAAGCTGCTTGGGCCACTGGCATGAACTGTGCCACTGCTGGAGTGCACATGCATTGTTGGGGGTGCAGGGAAGGAGGGCAGTGGAGAAGTGGTGGCCAGAACAGAAAGCACATTTTATCTTCCTCTTGCGGTCTTCTAGCCTCCCTCTAGAGCTTCTTAGAGGCTCAGCTCCACGAGGCACCAGCTCCAAAGCGCCCACTGCATTGGAGTCTTCCGAGTACCAGCTCTGGAGGGGAGAGGCAGTATCTTAATAAGTAGCCCAGCCTTCCCATGATGCTGCATTCTCTGATGTACTCTGACAACTCTCTGTAATTAATTACATTTTAAAAAATATGCAAGTTTTCACATATTCTGTTGGCTTCATGACTAACCTAGGGAGTGAAAAGCCTTCATTGAAAACTAGTGTGTTGGCCAAATGAGCACTTTGCCCATTCTCTTAGTCTGTCTCAGTCTGCTCAGAATGAAGGCATGGTTCATTATTCATTTGTTTCATTATTCATAGTTTCATTATTCATTTGATGTGCTTTTCCAACTTCAACAAGGCCACAAAGTGTTGCCATGGTATCATACTTCAAGGTATACTCTTGCTTACTGGTTAGCTTGGACTCTTTCTAAAATCAAAACAGCAGAATTGTTATCATTCTGCCTGTCTTGACAGTGAAAATAAAATTTGTCTAGCTATTAGAATACGTGCCCATTTTAAATTTTGTTCTTTGTGTCATTTAAAACATTTCAAAATTGCTTGGAGTATGTCCCTTGTTGAAGGAGGTTTGACTTTTAGAGTTTTACCTAAGTTTTAACTTTCACCTAATGGCCCCATCAGATAATTTTGTAAGAATTGCAGATGACATAGAATATGAACATTGGGACTAGACCCTAAGGATCAACCATCTCAAATTTCTCATTTCACAAAAGAAGAAACAATTTCAGGAGGATGAATTGACTTGCCTGTGGCAAAAATAGAAGCCAGACATGTGGTCTTTAGAATTTCTAAGCCTGTTAAAACAGCAACAAGAAGAATAATACTTAGAAAACAAGTTCTCAAAATCTAGCAATTCAAGTACACTTATTTTTTTAATTTTTAAAAGTTTTTTTAATTTATTTTTTTTAAGATTTTATTTATTTATTTGACAGACAGATCACAAGTAGGCAGAGAGGCAGGCAGAGAGAGAGAGGAGGAAGCAGGCTCCCTGCTGAGCAGAGAGCCGGATGTGGGACTCGATCCCAGGACCCTGAGATCATGACCTGAGCTGAAGATAGAGGTTTAACCCACTGAGCCACCCAAGTGGCCCTCAAGTATACTTATTTTAATTTGTAAATTCACCTTTTTTGGAAATAAATGTCACATTACTGGGGGAGAATATTAAGAGAGAAATCAAGATTGAAGTGGTAGTTTTGGCCCTGCCAGTTGTGCTTCGCCACACCACTGCTCTCTCATACCTCGTTTTTCTCATCTGTAAAATGAGAAAATGATGCCCATCCTGACTTCCTTGGCTTTTTGTGTAGGATTGCTGTGCAAGCCATAAAGTACTTTGAAAGTATAAGACATAACACTCATTATTACTGACTGAGAAGTGGGTTCTGTTGGGGGCTTTGAATGCCTAACTCTTCCTGTAATGAAACTTATTTTGGGCCCCTGGGTGGCTCAGTGAGTTAAGCCTCTGCCTTCAGCTCAGGTCATGATCTCAGGGTCCTGGGATCGAGCCCCGCATCAGGCTCTCTGCTCAGCAGGTAGCCTGCTTCCCTCTCTCTCTCTCTGCCTGCCTCTCTGCCTACTTGTGATCTCTCTCTCTCTCTCTATCTCAAATAAATGAATAAAATCTTAAAAAAAAATTTTTTTTTTTACATGGAACTTTTAAATGTGTTGCTGCCACTTTCTAGCCAGGTAGGATCCCTTGTCGTGGCCTTGTTTTGATGCTTACAAATAGATAAATGCACTTTCTGGGATGGAAATGATCTGGAATGGCCTTGGGATGTGTTCCTTCCATACTTCTTGTTGCATCTTACTTTTTTCCCTTCTACCCACATGTACCTTCTTGAATATTTTCTGATTTCCCTCATAGCTGTCATTTGCCCTTCTCTTTTGACTTGTGGCTGGTATTCTAACTGGGGAGAACATTCTGAGGCCAGTGGGAAGCTGAGGAGTGATACAGTGAGGACCCAGAAGTAGTAGTCAGAAGACCTGGATTTGAGGTTGAATTCTGCCACTTACCAGTGTTACAGTCTGAGGAAGTGACTTAACCTCTCTGGGATTTAATTGCCACATCTCTAAAATCAGTAACGTGGATCATATAACATTTTTAGAATTCATATACCATAATTCAGTGAAGAACTTGAAAGAGTCAATAATTATGGCAAGCTGGTATGACCTGTTTAGAAAGAAACATGGTGATACAGAATGATAACCATATGTATGTTCATGGGCTGTGACTCAGCAGTTCAACTCCTATGAATGTATCCTGAGCAAAGAATTATACAGAGGCAAAAAAATAGATGTGTGTAGTAATTTATTACAACTTAAAAATATACATATGCATATATATATAATATGCAATGCAAACTATAGCAAATTCAACAACTAAAGCAATCTTAACGTCTAATGTTAATAGAATTTTTTAAATTATTATCAAAATGATAAAATAGCATATACTCAATTAAAAATAATTATAAAGTCACCATATTATATATGATCCTAATAAAATATTTAGTAGACTTTTACATGAAAATAACATTTATATAGGTAAATGGAAGGTAATAGGTAAAAATGAAGATTCCTTTTAGAAAGGCAGAACTGTGGATAGTTAATTTTTTTCAAACATCTTTACTATTTTCTATCAAAAATATTAGCCCTGAGTTATGGGCATTTGAATGGAGATAACTGTGTATCACTTTAAGTATACATGGGTTAGAAAGAGCTTGTAGCTGTAACTTTTAAAAAGGAGAAAATTAAAAAGTTGAATCGCACTTAAATGGCAAAGAGATACAGAAGTTTCATTAAAAAAAAAAAAATCTAACTGTGCTTGTTTGCCTGATCCTCGCTGCCCCAGCCCCTGAATTTTCTCCCAGGAGCCCCTTTATGTGATTGTCTTGACCCAGATGCCCCAAGAATGTCCTAGGACTTTTGAAAGAGCTTTTTTAATCTCCAGTGAGATTCTGGGGAGATTGAAGCTCTATTATCATAGGAGATTTATGTGGCCCATGTCAGGGAATAACTCAGAATTCCTCTTTCCATTAGCACTCTCATAATGAAAGTCCCACCCTTTTGGTGTGGGTTAATGACTTGGAAACGCTATTGCCTTGGTGCATGGCCAGGATGAAAGTTTGCATCACTGAAAATAATCACCTCGTAATCAAAGTCGTGACAGCTATACTACATTGAGTACTCAATGTGGGCCAGACATACTGATCACGTAATGTTCCTTTCTCATGTGTTATGTAATATAACTTCTCATCCACCAAGGCTAACCAAGGATCAGTCATTTGTCCTAGGTTACAGAACATGGATGGAATTTAAATGGAGGTATCCTTAACATTGTGGCTTACCTGTATCCAGACTTCATTACTGACTCAGTGGATCTACTGGGCTAATAAGGATTGACCACTTAACAAGAAAAAGCAAAAGCTGCGCCCTATGACTATATTTTATATTAAGACTACAAGAGTTAAACTTAGTAATTGTATTCAAAAAGCCCAAATTAAGCATTATGCTTGCTTCTCTGTATCTGCTTGCAAATGAAGTCACATCAGTAAAGCTGAGAATCTGTGGCTTGCTGCTTTCTTGGTATTTCTGGATCGCAACAGAAATTGCTAATTTTCAGACTGGGTATAGATTGTCCCTTTTTACACAAACCTATGTACTTATGCAATACAATTTTTTCTACCCTCCTGTGATACATATTTACTTCCTAAAGTGTGACTAGCAAACCAGTGGTACACTATTCGCAGTAAGAAGCATTAGGACAACTCAGTATGCTCTACTCAGTATGCTCTACTGTTAGGGGAATGTGCATTAGGTGAAACTGTTCTTTGCCTAGGAAAAATTAACAAGTTCAGATAATAAAACCATCTCATCAGCACTGAGGTTACAGCTTATAGTGTTTTTTTTTTTAATTTAATGAGATGCAAGGGTTTAATTTTGGGTGTGTATAATTTTCTCTAAAGAGCATTGAGAAGCCTTTTTACCCAGGTTGTCTTCACTTTGTGTTCAGGCTTTGTCTTGAAGGAATGACATCTCACACCAACGGCTTCCTGCAGGCGGTGAGGCAGAAAGATTTCAGGACTTGCAGGAGCTCCTGAGGCTGAAGTAGGTTTTTGTAGGAGGAGGAGAGAATGCTTATGTCGATTCCCAAGTACAAGTGACAAGTATTACGATGTGATACTTGCTCTTATGTAATTATCTATACAAGAGTTTGTGGATTTGGTGCTTGAGCAAACCATGAATCTTACTTTTTTTCACTTAATAAAATGTCAACTTTGTAGAAAGTCTAAAAATAAAAAGCTAGCTTCTATTTTAGAAGCTACTAAAATAACACTCATTTACATAAGATGCTCATTATGAGACAGTCCCCTAAAGGCATAGACTTACCCTTCTCAGAAGTTAAGGGCTGAACTTAACTGTGAAAAACACTGATCCTCATTTATATGCTGTAACAAAGCTAGCGCTACAGGCTTCCTCTGGCTGAGGGCAATGCCTGAGAACTGGATGGCATTAGCATGCCTGTCCTGTTTCCACAGGGAGTAGAAAGCTGGTCACTCTCGGAAGAGTTAAGCTAATTTGATATGAGATATTGATCCCTGTATCAAAATCTGTACCTGCACATTCACTCTGCATTAGCTGAATCATCATCTGACATAAAGAAAAATCCTTTACTGAATTCAACAAGAAGAGCGTTATTCTTACTAAGGTTTGTTTTAATAAAATCTGAGAGCTCATGGGTTTAACATACCGTGGTCATCATAATAAATCATTTTCCTCATCAACTGTAATGAAACAAACCAGATGTTCATTGCTTAAAAACAATAGCATCCTGGGAGAAGTAATGAGATGTTCCAGTTCTGCTTCTAAAACTGGTGTTCTGTCTCTTCAGGGAAGACCCAGTCTTTTCTGTATGTTGAGGGTGGGAGTCCACGTACTTAGGACAATTATTCTGATGTGGAGCAGAGCAGCGGGCATCCCAATCAGAGTAGTTCTGTGCTCTGATTACAGCCTCACGTGTGTCTCCAAAATAAGTGGTTCAGGGATCCTCTGGATCCTGGGTCAGCTAGAGTGTGCCATAAAGTGGACATGTAGTTTAGTGTTTTGCTTGGTTTGTGCCCTTCTCCTTTATTAATGCACACAAGAACAGGCAGTGGCCTCTAGCAGGCAGATTTTTTGAGCAAAAGTGTGGTACCATCCACCTTTGAATGGCTATTCCAAAGCACAGAGAAGATAGCCATTTGTCCTCAGGGAATTCAAATTTCCATAAGGCAGTGAGCAATGAAAACCTTTTTCTAGGCAAAATTAATTATAAAACCCTAGTTTTATAGGGGGAGGGGGTGTGCAAAAGAGAGACTGTTGGAGTGCTGGAACATTTCTGGATCTTGATCTGGTCTTGATCTTGGTGACATTTCTGGATCTTGATCATGGTGACATAGGTGCGTACATATGTAAACATGTATCTAATTTCTCTGAACTTAGATTTTATTGTATGTAAGTCATACTTCAATTTAAAAAACTTAATGGTTTTTGATCATCCTAGAGCTGCTATCAGTTGCTGTGTGTTGCTGAGTGGAAATGTGGGCACAAGGCAGTTGAGGATCAAAGGCTCTTATTTAAAGGGCATTCCATTCGTGATTCTTTCTAGGGCCTCTGTCTGTTACGACTGGGAAATACTGATCTCTATTCATTTGTTCATCCTTTCATTCAGTATCTACTGAGCACCTGCCCTTTGATAGGAATTACTCTAAGCATCATGGAAAAAGAAGTTAGTAAGACAGTCCGAGTCCTTGAATTAATGTTAGTATTGTTCTTCCCTTCCCTGGGATCATCGGTAGCACAGGAATTTAATTCAATTTAGCTAACATTTATTAAATATCTACTATACCAAGACAGAGTGACAGATAGAGGATGGGGAACCCGTGGTCCCTGCCTCTGAGGACCTTATAATATGGCAGAGGAATTAAGATTTCTCTATAAATACTTACAGTTTATGGTAAATGATAGAAGTATAGGGTTCTTCCTGAGCATGGAAAAGGAATACAGTTGAGGTCATATTTAGTTTGAACCCCAATAAATGATATGACATTGATATTGGGGGGATAATGAAAGCATTTTTAGATGGAGAGTACAGAATGGGAAAACTGGAAAAATACAGGGTCTATTTGAGATTGCAGAAAGGGAAATCAGAAAATAAAACTGGAAATGTATTTGGGAAGGACTTGGCTTGCATTAGAGAAAAGATGGCTTGGTTCCCCCGCATGTCCTCATTGTAAAGATACCTGGTATTTGTTTGGAAGGGGACATCTTTCCTCTTCCCTCACCCCAATCTGTAGCCTTTCATCTTATTAACTAATGGCTCTGACTTTTCTCCATGTCTTCTCTGCGTTCCCTGCCTTTCTTCTATATACTCAAAATGGTGACTGGATGGGAGTTGAGAACTAAAGATAATGGGGGGTCATTTCAACTACCTCCACCTTCCAGCCTCATCCATCTATGAATTACATCCTCAGTCCTTGCCGCCAGATCCTAACCACCAGATGTTTACATTACTATTCCTATTAACCCACCTCAGTCAACATGATTGCTCAAACCACTGTCCTTCCTCAGTAGTCCTGCTTTCCCCTTCTCTGCCCCAACAACCTCACTTTCAAATTCTAGGTAAGTATCATATCTACCAGAGTGTCTTCTCCATTTAGACATTTAATGAATTTATTCTTATTTATTTACTTGTTTGTTTATTTTTATACAATTACTTTTCATTGAAGTATGATTGACATGCCAAAAAGTTGGACATATTTAATATATACAATTTGATGAATTTGAAGATAACTCTTTCCCCATGAAACCCCCATCATATACAATGCTCTAAATTCCTCCAACATCTCCAGAAGTTTCCTCTTTCCTCTTTTTTAAATTTTTTTTTTTTTTTTTTTTTAGAGAGAGAGAGGCAGAGATAGCAAGAGAGAGCATGAACAGGGAGGAGAAGGAGAATCAGGCTCCTCACTTATTTGCAGGGAGCCTGATGTGGGGCTTGATCTCAGGATCCTGGGACTCTGGGACCCTGGGAGCCCCTCATGGATCATGACCTGAGGCAAAGGCAGATGCTTAACTGAGCCATCCAGGTGCCACTTCTCTCTCACTCTCTCTTATTTTTGTTTTTTTTTAAGTAGGCCCCACACCCAGCATGGATCCCAACATAGACCTTGAACTCATGACACCAAGATCCAGACTTGAGCTGGATTCAAGAGTCAGATGATTAACCTACTGAGCCACCCAGGTACCCCTTCATCTTTTTTTTTTTTTTATAAGAACATTTAACATAAAATCTATCCTCTTAAAATTTTAAGTGCACAGGGTGCCTGGGTGGCTCAGTAGGTTTAGCATCTGACTCTTGATTTTGGCTTAGGTAATAATTTCAGGTTTGTGAGATGGAGCCCTGTGTTGGGCTCTGCACTAGGCATGGAGTCTGCTTAAGATTCTCTCTTTCCCCTCCCCTCTGCCCCTCTCCACTGTGCCCTCTCACTCAAAAAAAAAAAAAAAATTAAGTTTACAATACAGTATTGTTAACTATATGTGCTGTGCTGTACAGTATCTTTAAGACTATTCATTTCACATAAGTAAAACTATGTATACCTCTCTAATTCCTCTTTCTCTGAGCCCCTAGTAACCACAATTCTACCTTCTACCTCTACTTACAGAAATAAGATCACATAGTATTTGTTCTTCTGTGTCTGGCTTATGTCACTTAGCATAATGTCTGTAAGTTCATCCACATTGTAGCAAATGTCAGGATTTCCTTTTTTAAGGCCGACTAGTATTCCTTTATATTTATATACCACATTTTTCATCTTCTCATCTGTAGATAGCCATTTAACTTGTTTCTATTTTCTGTTTTCTTTGCCATTGTTCATAACACTGCAGTTGAGCATGGATATGCAGATATCTCTTTGAGATACTGATTTCAGTTCTTTCGGATGTATGTTCTTTCGGATATATACTCAGAAGTGGGGTTGCTGGGTCATATAATTTTCTGAGAAATCTCCATGATTTTATCCGAGGTGGATATACCAACTTATCTTCCCAACAGCAGTGCACAAGGATTCCCTTTCCTCCACATCCTTGCCAACACTTATCTTTTCCTTTTTTTTTATAATAACCATCCTAACAGGTAGATGATACCTCATTGTGGTTTTGATTTGCACTTTCTGATGGTTAATGATGTTGAGTATCTTTTCATTTATTTTCTCTTTGGGGAAATGTCTGTTCAGGTCTCTTGCCCATTTTAAAATCTGGTTATTTGGCATTTTTTTGCTACTGAGTTGTAGTTCTTTACATATTTTGGATACTAACCCTTTACCAGGTATTTGATTTATAAATATTTTCTTTCATTCTGTAGGTTGTCTTCTAACTTTGCTGATTATTTCCTTTGTTCTGCAGAAGCTTTTTAGTTTGATGTAGTCCCCTTTGTTTATTATGCTTTTAGTGTCCTAACCAATAAATCATTTCCAAGGGCAATATCAAGAAGCTTTTCCCCTAGGAGTTTTGTAATTTTCAATCTTATTTTTAAAGATTTAATCCATTTTGAGTTGACTTTTTGAAGGGTCCAATTTCATTTTTATCCACGTGGATATCCAGTTTTCCAAGCACAATTCATTGAGGAGCCTACTCTTTCTCCATTGTGTGTTTTTGCCCTCTTGATTTATTCTTGAGGCTTCTGCCCTACCTTTCCATAGAAACTACACTGAACAAGGTCCCCAGGTTTTCCGCTGATCATCAGCATTTCTGACAAAGACAAAAGTAAGGGGGCGGAAAACTGTCCCCCAGCCTCTATGTTTTACCACTGCTCTGATTATTCTTGTCCTAAGCAAGCTGGGTACATTATTATCACTGGGTTTACTTAGAATGATCTTCCTCATCTTTACTCAAAGATGATTCTTCAGCCCTCATTCTTCACAGATCCTCCTTACTGTGGAAAACCTATGACTTATGGCCCTTTAAATCTCTACTTTAGTGCATCCTATATTTTGTAAGGTTGAAGAGTGTGTATGTAAAGCAGCTAGCTTGGTCCCTGAGCCATGGAAGTTGTTTGATCAATAGGGGTTGTCATTGTTATTGTCATACAATATCGTTACTCTTACTTAAGTAGTAGGTCTCTCATCCTTGTGCTCTCAAATTTATTTCCATCCAGTTCTATAAGCAGCTCAGGACAGGGCTTCATACCCTGGTGTATTTCCGCATAGTGCTTGATATCCTGCTGAGAATACAGGGAGAGTTTGAGTAATGAAATTAAAAATATGCTGCTTTGCTATTTTGTAACAATTTTGTTTTAAAAGTTTGGAGAGGGGCACCGGGCATCTGACATCAGCTCAGGTCATGAGCTCAGCCTCCATGCTTACTGGGGAGTCTGCTTCCTCCCCCTCTCCCTTTACGCCTCCTTCTGCTTGTGCATGCTCTCTCTCTCTTTCATTAATAAATAAGTAAATAAATATCTTTTTTAAAAAGATTATTTATTTATTTATTTGTCAGAGAGAGTGAGCACAGGCAGACAGAGTGACAGGCAGAGGCAGAGGGAGAAGCAGGCTCCCTGCTGAGCCAGGAGCCCGATGCGATGTGGGACTCGATCCCAGGACGCCGGGATCATGACCTGAGCCGAAGGCAGCTGCTCAACCAACTGGGCCACCCAGGTGTCCCGTAAATAAATATCTTTTAAAAAATAAAAATAAAAAGTTTTTAGGAAAGGAACTTAAAAATTACAGACTGAAAGCAAGATTAGAGAATTTTTATCATTTTTTCATTAGTGGTTACACTCTTTCCCAATATAGGTTTGGCAGTAAAATTAAATAAAATATTAACTTCTAGAATCAAGGCCCCTATTGCTCAAGGCAAGTAACTGGTAATAGTCTAAGAATTATCTCCATAGTGACTTGGATACTAGGGGGCATTTAGTAACCACAGCGTAAGTAAACATAGTCTGTTCTCTTAGCCAGTAGCCCTGTTAGGAGTATCAGCTTCTTCTTTGTGGATGCGTGCTTCTGTCCATGGTAGCTTCTTGATTAGGAGGTTAAAAGTAAGTGATAAAACATCATAACACAGAGTTTCATGTTAGGGTGCATGGTGTTCAGCATCAGCAGACAAATTATATTTGGCACCAGCTATCTGATACAAAGGACAGAGGCAGTAAGTAGACTGCACTGCTCTGTGCACATGCGTATGCAAGCACCATTGGCATGTGAAACACGAATCAAGAAGCAGCTCTTTTTTACTTTGCTCCTAATCATGGCTCCTCGCAACCTAACTTCCGTATTTTTCCTTAAACTAGTTGTTGAAGCTGTAAAGCAACTGATAAAGTGGTGTTTTACTAATTATCTTCATTTCATGTGAATTATGAAAACAGGGCCATGCAAAAACAAAATTAATAAATGCTGTGGGTACAATTTGATTCGGGTCTTATTAACCTAATCTGTAAGATCCTAGGCAGGGAAATGATTTCCCACTTGCTTCTCCTTGTTAACCAGTCTTTTCACCCCAGAGAGCAGACTCCTCTGGTTGATTTCTGTGTAGTGCTATAAGTGTCGATAAGCATGGAATGTGGTCAGCAGAGACTGGCAAAACTCAGATTACCAGACAATGCCACAAAGAAAAACACAGTTCTATAGATCACTTATGTAACTTAAATAGCCCTTTAGATCAGAGATAGAAGTTAAAAATAGAGTTTAGATTTTGATACTGATTGACTGTTATGATCATCTCTTATTAAGATGTGATATTCATTTATTCATTCATTTAATAAGTAGATGCTTGTAGTATGAAATTAGCTTTCTAAAAAAAATAGGCATTGTATAATATCACGCAAAAGTTTTGCCTAATGGCTATTTTTAGATATCACGTTGGAAATGTTATTCTTTCCCCTTTATAAGTTTCTCCTGTCGTATACTTTAATTAAAAAAAACCACACTAAATATAGCATTGGAGTTTTTATCTTCATGTGCTGAATGTGGCAATTATAGGCCAAGAATTTGATAGAAGTTCAAAATGGACTCCCTCTGAATAATAGAGAAGTTGTCATTGTTAGAGAAAAAGTACTGGTTTGTGGTTCTATTAATTTTAAATCTGTTTTGTCTGCTAAGAAAAAGTATTTTATTTAGTATTTAATAATTTAGCAGTGGGGCACCTGGGTGGCTCCGTGGGTTAAAGCCTCTGCCTTCAGCTCAGGTCATGATCCCAGGGTCCTGGGATAGAGCCCCACATCGGGCTCTCTGCTCAGCAGGGAGCCTGCTTCCCTTCCTCTCTCTCTGCTTGCCTCTCTGCCTACTTGTGATCTCTCTCTGTCAAATAAATAAATAAAAATTTAAAAAATATAATTTAGCAGTGAATAGTTACACCTGACTATTGCTGGTTCAAACCTTTAAGCACAGATAAAATAGACTGTAGATATGAGTAGTAGCTTCTTATGTTATTTTAAGACTTTTTGTTATTTGTGCTGCAGTATATTTAGGATACCCTTGCCATTTTCCACATTGTGTTGTCATAGCATTTGTTTCAGGGAAGTCGTGTTCTAGTAGATTATTCCATCCTTCTAAAATGCATGACATCCCGTTAATTACCAAGTTAAAGAGAAAATGTTCCCAGAGTGGTCCTCAAACTTGAACATACCCCAGAATCAACTGGAGGGCTTGTTAAATTGTGGATAGCTGGGTGTTCTCCCCCAGAGTATTGATTCAGTAATTTTGGAAGAGGCCTGAATATTTGCTTTCCACCATGTACCCATGTGGTGATGATGGCGATGCTGGTCCAGGGATCTCACTCTGAGAACTATGGTGTTATATATAGTACAATGCCCAGAAAGACTAAATACTCACTTAACATGTATGTTAGTTTTCTGTGGCTGCTGTAACCACAAACTCAGTGGCTTATAAAAACACAAATTTATTCGTTTATACTTCTGGAGGTCAGAAACAAAATCAGTTTCACTGGGCTAAGGTCAAGGTCCCGACAGAGCACGTTCCTTCAGGAGGCTGGAGGGGAGAATTTGTCTCCTTGGATTTGCAGCTCCTAGTAGCTGCTGTGTTCCTTGGCTGGTGGCCTTTCCTTCCTTCTTCAGAGCTCATCTTTCCAGTCTGTGCTTCTGTCATCATGTCACTTTCTCCTTTTCTGTTGTCAAATCTCCTTCTGTCTCCCTCTTCTCAAGACACTTGTCATTATAGTTAGAGCCTGTCTGGATAAACCAGGATAACTTCCCTGATCCAAGATCTTTACCTTAATCACATTTTCAAGTTGCATTTGCCATACTAGGAAAATGGACTCATCTCTCTTGATCTCTCAGAAGACATTCACTAGCAAAAAAAAAAAAAAAAAAAAAAAGACATTCACTAGCATATCCAGGGAGAAATACCGCTTGGCCCATCCAAAGTTGGAGTCACTTTGTGCTGCCTCTCATAGGAACCCGGATGTGATGAGCAGGTGATAACACACCTGCTTCTGCAATAAATGTTCATGGAAAGCCAGGATAGCACAAAATCTGGAGGTGTTCTCTGGGAGGGCCTTATGTTCCTCATCCTTAAAGAGCTTACAGGTTAATAGAAGATATGACTTGCTGCGAGTACATTTAGCATACGGCAACCCATGACAAAAGTACTGCAATAGCAGTAAAAGCAGACCTCTAAGGTTAGAGAAGGAGGAGGAGAACTGTGACAAGATGCTCAGGGAGGACTGAACTAAGGATGTGGTTTTGAGGATGAAAGATGAAGGAAGCTTCAGCTGATGACAATGGGCAAAGGCGGTGAAGGAAAGAATAGTGTTGGGAAAGAATAGGAAGTGGTAAGCCTGGACTGTGTGTGTGTGTGTGTGTGTGGTGTTTGTGTTCAGGGGCAGGAGCGGAAGGGAGACAACAAGTGTTATGACAATGAAAGCTGGGGCAGGTGGGTAAAGGTCATGACTGCCAGGTCAAGCACTTGGCTTCTGTTGAGTAAGAAAGAATAGAGGTGACAGACCACCGGACTCGAACTGGAGCAGCGTGAGGAATGAATTAGAAGTAGTGAAGACAGGAGGCAAAGGATCTGTGTTGGCCACCGCAGCAGTCCTCACGTCCATTGTCCCTGGCATCGGTCCATAGGCTGGTGAGAACTGGCTCTTGCACATCAGCTGTAGGTTTTTGTGCCAGGTATGCCCCAGAAGGCTGGCAGAAGGTCAGTTTCAGACAGGTAGAGCATTTCCTCCTTGGTGTGAAGGCTTATCCAGTCCTGAATAGGTGACGTTGAATTGTTTAAAAGGAAAAGGAGGAGACAAGCAGAATGTTTTTGATGTATTTAAAAGTTGCTTCTAAAAGAGGAGGGGGAGTGAAAGTTTAAAAAGATTTCTACTGTTTTCCAGAAGAATGACTACTTATTACCTGGCAAAAAAGAATATAGCTGTTTTTGCTGTTAGGTTTTCCATAGGAATAGAAAGAACTTTTTTTTTTTTTTTAAGAGTCACTAACTTAGCATTAGCAAAAGGGGGAAAATTTCAAGGGATATACACATTTCCATGAAGGTGGTGAACACTTTTTTTTTTTTTGAAGAGACAAAAGCTGCTCTTTACATTTAAAAAATGTTATGCTTTGTACATAATACAAATAATTTTTGGGGGGACGCCTGGGTGGCTCAGTTGGTTAAGCGGCTGCCTTCGGCTCAGGTCATGATTTCAGGGTCCTGGGATCGAGTCCCACATCGGGCTCCTTGCTCGGCAGGGAGCCTGCTCCTCCCTCTGCCTCTGCCTGCCTCTCTGTCTGCCTGTGCTCTCTCTCTCTCTCTCTCTAACTAATAAATAAATAAAATCTTAAAAAAAATACAAATAATTTTTTTTAAATATTTTATTTATTTATTTGACAGAGAGAGATCACAAGTAGGCAGAGAGGCAGGCAGAGAGAGAGGAAGGGAAGCAGGCTCCTTGCTGAGCAGAGAGCCTGACATGGGGCTCGATCCCAGGACCCTGAAATCATGACCTGAGCCGAAGGCAGAGGCTTAACCCATTGAGCCGCCCACATGCCCCTCAAATAATTTTAAAATGTACTTCAGTTGTTTTGCTACTATCAGAACACATACAAAAAAAGAAACAAAATATATACTTAAGTTGTGTGATATTTAGAGAAGAGAAGGCAGCTGACTTTCAGGGAATGAGAAGGAAGGCTATTTCAGCTATGGCTCCCACACACTCCCTCAGCCAGCTCCATGTGCCGGTCTGTGCTCAGTCCTGGACTGTGGTATTTAATTTTTATCCCTGCCCTCTGAGGTTGGCATTATTACCCCCATTTAAAAGAGAGAGAAAACCATCTCAAAGAGGTTAAGTAACTTTAAGTGGCAGAGCTGGCATTCGGCCCAGGTCGTGTGACTGTTCTCCCACATTTGTCACTGTTAAATGTCCTCATGGTAAAAATAATCCAGCTCAATGTTTGGTCAGATCCTAAAAAGCAAAACTATTCACTGATGTTACATTATGTCATCATTTGGATATTCTATGGCAAAGAAGGATGGGAGAGAAATGATAAAATGCAAGAATATTTTTAAAGTGTTTAATTTCTACTAAAATTATATAAGCATATGGTTTCCAGAAATCCTATTTTTGTCTTTTTCAACTGATAAAAGCGTTTAACTTACTGTACTAGAAAGTAGAACATTTCACTTTGTAACAGGAGAGATCTGCTTTTCTGCCCTGGTAACAAGTCATTTGTTTGCCGGTGGTAGACAAAATGATGTCACCCCATCCTGACTTGGCTAACTCTTGCTGATCACATAAGTCTTTGCTCAAGCTTCATCTTTCTTTCCTTCCCCTGTCTCTCCCCATGCCTCAGCTCCCTCTGGGCTGTCCGTCCTGTCTCTGTCTCCCTCACCCGTCACACCATCTACCCCCTGGTGGATACTGACAAGCTCAGTTGCTGGACCTGTCACACGGTTCCCTACGTGCTGCCCAGACTTACTGTAAGTGCGTCCAGGTTGGTTCCTGAAAACAAATACTGAATAAATAGTTGTTGAACAAGTCAACTGTTGTCCAGGAGGTTGACGGCTGTGCTACGTTAAGTAAGGTGCATTGAGAAATGAGACACGTTTCAAAAACAGAGAAGGGGGGAAAATGGGAAGGGGAACATTCTTTACCTTTTAAAAAAGGAGCTGCAGTTCCACATACAAAGGATGTTTCTCGTGAAACATCTGAGCATTTTGGTAGGAGAAGATATATCTTGGTTTTTCCATTTTCTTTCCTGCAGGCATTGGCTCTGGTGTCTCATGAGAGGAAGCGAGGGACAGGAGTCACAAATGCCAAAGAGTGTCCAGTAGTCCCAGTAGAGAGCCAGAGAGAAAAGCACCTTCCACTCTCTTATCACGTCGGTCTGTTCACCGTCAGATCACTGGCAGAGCTAGTTTACTTCTGTAGTCTTCCCTCCTGCTCTGACCACTGATGGTCGCTCATCAGTGGCTAATTCCTTTGCATTTCTTTGGCGCTACCAACAAATATCAGTGCCATCCTTAAATGAAATAGCCTAACTCCTGAAGTACTTAAGTCAATACCCAATTAATTCACAGAGAGATCCTGGGGCAATTTAAAATATCTTTCCCCTCACCTATTTATTCCGTTCCAGAGGCAGTATCCAGTTGCTTTTATCTACTTCGCCTGACTTCCAGTGATTTCTGTGAGTGAGGGTTTGCCGGAAGTCTGCTTACCAGGGCTGTGTGGATGGCAACTCTGTGGTACATTAGTGTGACCCTTGGGTTACCACAGAAATCTCTTTCACAGGATTTCTGGATGATTTTGAATGGGGGTTTTTATTTTATTTATTTTATTTATTCATTTTATTTTATGACCAAATAAGTTCATCTTTGTAAAAATATCAGCAGTCATTCAATGCTTCATAGCCCATTTTTATCAGGATCACTCTTCGTGAACACCATAGGTAACAATACTTTCTTTCTGCTTTGGGGACTGTGGCGACCCCATGGACTGGGTAGAGGTGGCATGGGTGGGCAGGAGTGCAGCGTGCCTGGAAGAGCCTGAGTCGTAAGAGAAAGGAAAGTGAGGATGCCCAGGAGAAAGGGTTTTGTTTGTAAAGGGCAGGGAGGTCTTCCTGGGAGGCACGTGTTATCTGTGTGGCAGGTCTCCTCAAGCTTGAACCACCAAGAATCAGACTCACTAAACTACCTTACCTTTAGCAACACTGAGACAACCAAAGAGAAGTTGGACTTGGGGTACTCTACGGTGAGACCTTGTGTAGCAGCAAGGGGTGTCCAATTCCCAGCTCCATTTCCAACGAGGATTTCGAGTCTTATGAAGATAGCCCCTTCTCTTCCTCCTCTTAAGGATAATTTGCGAGGGCCATACAATATTTTTCTTTTCCACAGCCATTCACATTCATGTTAACTATCTCCTCCATCACCTTTGGGACAATGTGAAATTAGTTCTGTGAATTACAGGGAAGAAGAAAGAAGGAAATAATTGGTGCAGGGTTTTTTAAGTGACTCCAATCTGAGTTTCATCTAACATATCTAAGCCCATGTCCTGTTTCCAAATAAGTGTCTTTTGAAAGAATGGCTTATATTCCAGTTATCAGGCAGCTCATAAAACAGCTGTTTTATGCCCTGTTCCTCTAAGGACTGATCATTTATCAGCTGCTGAAGCATTTTTGTTTGGCACGTTGTTGCTTCCAAGTCTCCTCATACATTATCTCATTTTATTTTTCTGTAGCTTCACAACAGGCCTTATATAATTAGCCCTTGTGAAAGACCTGTTAAAAAAGTGGCTGTAAGTGACTGCGAGATTGCAGTCACATCTGCTGACAGGCAGTGATGATGCTAATGGCATAAGAGAACTTGGTTCAAGGAAACTGGTCATTAGGGTCAGCCATTCATCTATGACCATAAGCTTCATTAATAAGAAAATTGTCAGTCTCTGCTGCCAGTCGACCTCTGGATTTTTGCCTCTGTTCAGGTTGATAATCAAAACGTTGCCTCTAAAAATGGAATACCATTTAATGATTAGGAGCAAATTTATGAATAACTCTAATAAATTTAATTTTTTAAAAAAGATTTTATTTATTTATTTGACAGAGAGAGATCACAAGTAGGCAGAGGGGCAGGCAGAGTGAGAGGGGGGAAGCAGGCTTGATGCTGAGCAGACAGCCTGTTGGGGGGCTTGATCCCAGGACCCTGGGATCATAACCTGAACTAAAGGCAGAGGCTTTAACCCACTGAGCCACCCAGGCACCCCTAAAAAATTTAATTTTAAGAACTGTTATTTTAGCAACTAATTTATTGCTTTATTATAGGAATTAGGCCATGTAGCCATTATCTGAGCTTGGGTCCTTTATTTTCAACAGAAACTCTAGCGTGTTTAAAAAACTACATAACTCAGGGGTGCCTGGGTGGCTCAGTGGTTTAAAGCCTCTGCCTTCGGCTCAGGTCATGATCCCAGGGTCCTGGGATCAAGCCCCAAATCGGGCTTTCTGCTTAGCAGGGAGCCTGCTTCCTCCTCTCTCTCTCCCTGCCTACTTGTAATCTCTGTCTGTCAAATAAATAAAATCTTTAAAAAATAAAAAACTACATAACTCATTAATGGTCTTTAAGTCCTAAGTCCTTACCTACTAAATGAACAGGTTGAGTTATTAAAAGAAGGGGGAAAGAATGAACTGCTAATTTTTTTTAGCCATCCTTTTATTAGTTGCATTTCAAGTTTAAATAGACCTAAGCATTTATAAATAGGTAAAATGGTGGGTAAGGTTACCACACAAGTAAATGAGTAAAATAACAACAATAAAAAACCCTATCCCAATTTATTATTACATAAACAACAGCAAAAATAGGAAATCTGGCTCTCCGCCTCCTTCCCTCCAGTTCATTAAGCTCGTAGGGAGCCTCCTGGGTCTGTCTTAAAGGGATCACACTGTCCCTGTTTCTCTGTCTCACAAACACACAGACACACGCTCTTTCACGTTCATTCACTTTCATGCCTTGTAAGAGTCGATGAAAAGTCATGTTGGAAAGATAACCATGATACCTGTTTAATTGTGTCCAGTGACTGTCTCCTTTTTTTCCACCTGATATTGATAGTATCCAGAGACATCTTTGTCCAGCAGTCAGCCTTTATATGTGATGTATATTCAGATTCGTGGAGTGACTTATATGAAGTCTGATTTCTTTAAGAGTAGCTGTGCAAAAAGTATAATCAGATTGTGGGAAGTAAGGTAAATACGAAAGAATTTTTTTTTTCCAAAAAATTTTTTTTTTATTTAAGCTTTATTTAAACATATAATGTAACCCCACCCCCCTCTCCCAACCCCTCCCCCCCCCCCCCCCCTCAGTTTGTTTTATGACATTAAGAGTCTCTTTTGGTTTGTCTCCCTCCCGATCCCATCTTGTTTCACGAAAGAATGTTTTTAACAGAATTTTTATTAGGATTAAAGAAGATCATTTAAAGGTTTGTGAATCCCTCAGAAAAATAATGAAACCTACTAAATGTTCTGTTTATAAATGACTATTTTTCCAGTGAAACCCCAGGAGATTTAAACCCTAGGAGGGCACCCCACGGGGCTCACCACAACTACCATTTCCAGCGGCTGCTCCACTTTATTGATGGGATACATTTTCAGCCGGATGGATCTGACGGAGATAATGGCTCTCTTGACTGCATCAGGGAACCATTCATTAAACAAGGCCATTCCTGTGCAGGTGGAATTTTCTTTTTCCTGCAATACAAAGAAGAAAGATTATAGTTCTCCTTTGAAAGAGAATATTCGAAGATCTGTCTTAAAAATTATGTGGCCTGAGGCCCTTTTTGTGGTATGCTACAGTAGTTTAATTGTCTTAAATATTTGTGAGTCATTGTTTTCCATTGCTTCTTACGTCCTTAGGTTTATCAACCACACATGACTATTTTAAAATCTTCCTCACTGTTATTTGGCTTCCCTAGTTTTACCACCAATCCAGGATATCTCTTCTGTGGACTACTGCAGCAGCAAAGTAGTATCTTCTGCTAACAACTGTGACAGTAGAATTCTGCCAAAACCAATAAGTGAATTGGAACTTACAAGTCCCTGCCTTAACAATATGCCCTGGGACATGGAAAATATTTTTCTTTAATAAATAGTTAGAATGTCATCTGCTTGGAAGTGGTGGTTCGGTGGTCTTTTTTGACACTATGTGAATATTGAAAAGAAGGGATACTGGGACGAGATGATTCTCATCAGCCGTTCTGTAATATGTCTTCCTCAGTACATCTTCCTAATGAATTTTAGAGTTGAAAACCTTTGGTTTTAAATTATTAAGCACTTAAACTAATAAACCCAGATTCTTCATGCATCTTAGGATTCACAAGATATCAGAGCCTAGGGAAAGAAATTACAATTTGAGATGGTAATATCATATAGAATGTTAAAAATTATTTAATTTGAGTTTGGTTTGAATCATTGGAATGGTATTGCTAAAGTCAAGGTTATGGGTACAGTCTACTGTAATGGTCTGTGAGTGGTACATTTTCAAAATGTATGCCATAACTCACAAGGCAAGTCACAGGCATATGGAAGAATCATGATGGCCGTACCAGTGCAAAACCAGCTCTAAGAATGCTCTGGCCATCAGTGGTAGAATTTTGTGTGGGAGTCTATTTTATATCATGACATTTCAATTTTTGTTCATTGAAGGTGGGTAGCAATCCCAGTGCTTAGCTCATGCTTTTGTAGAACACATTTACAAAGCACAGACTATATATTCTTAATGATAATCTCAAGACTCTGTGGTAATGAAGGGTCTGAAGGCCAGGGAGGTTGATGTGACCATGGTTCTTTCTTCACACATTCTGAGCACAAGCAGGGTCTTAACTTAAGGCTGTTAAGTCCTAAGTTAGGGGTTACATGCTGCTAGATGGCAGCCATGCCCTCTAAATAATCAGGACCGTGTGAATTTTGGCCTCCATGAGGAAAGTACCATGTTTGTGTGTGTGCTTCTTGCGTTTCCAGGTTGATAGACCTCTCCTTCTAAATAGATCCTAGAATGTTAGGAAGAGGAATTCTGCCTTGATGGTGGCAGCCACTTATCCTGAAGTGGTCATTCACCGAAAGATGATGATACTACTCATACTCAATTGACTTGTGTACAGAGTGAGAAATATGTGAAAGTTTTAAAGGGATAAATGCACACGCAGAAGTTTCCAAAAAAGAAAATTCTCAGGCCTGTGAGTTTAGAATAGAGTTTGGAATTCTGTATAGTATATTCTACCTACAGAGGGTATGTTTTCATGATAGACCCTTAACTCCTCTACCTTTGGATTCTCTTTTTGTAGCAGGTGAAAGACCTGGAGTTGTGTTCACATATACATTAAAAAAAAAAAAAAAAAGAACCTGTCTCAGCCTGGACAAACATTAAGTTTTCAAAATAGATAAAATGTAAAATGATAAGAAAAATCAAAAGTACAATGAGTCAAAGTTGAGGAAAATACAACTGAGGAGTCTAAATTCCAAGAACTTCTAAAGGTCCAAGAGTTCTTTCTAAGCTGTATAATGCCAATTATTTCATCTGTTCACTTATTTTACTGTTGCTGACCAGGTGTCAGTACTTATTTGTATATGCTTGTATATCTTATCACAGTATTGTAGCCTTCTAGAAAAATCTGTGAACTTTTTATATTTCATACATTAAGATAACTGAAGAAGAATTTAGAATTATTCTCATTAAATAAAAAGTTTTCATGAATCACCAGTTTATGCTTGATCCCTTGTGGTAACTGAATGTACTTTCTAAGTGGAAATGTCAGGTCATTGGCAGAGACATCGACTAGTTGATAATTTCCCTAGAGAAGCTATTCTGAACTTCACCATGGTGGACAAGCTGTATCATAAACTAGTGTTTACGCTAATGGAGAAGGAAATTTTGATAATGCCTTCTCATTTCATCACTTCAGTAGCTCATGTTAAAGTACTAAAAGAGTATGTGTGTTATGTCTAATGTGTTCAGACAGAGCAAATTGGCAAGCATTAAATAGAGGACAAAGGGGAAACCAATGAGAAAGAAAAGGGAATTGCCTTATGAATATTTTCATGAATTGTTAGCAGAAATGACTGGAGGAAAAAAGTTAAAGAAACAATTTGCTTTTAAAGTCATATGACCTCCCTTTTCTGCACTCCTGGTTTTTTTTTTTTCTTTTTTCTTTTTTTTTTCTGAGTACTGATCATATTCCTACCCTCCTGGGGACATTGAAAACATTTTTGGTTTTCCAACCAAACCTGAGTACACATGAATTGACAAACAATGTGTAATATATATATGACATATATTATGTCAAATAGATATGCTTCTTCTAAGAGCAAAAGGATTCTGGAAGATATAATTTGAATATCAGTATGTTGGATTTTGAAGACATTTTGATAGTTCATAATATAATATGGCAGAAGTTTTGATCAGTTGAAACAAATTAAGAAAACCCTGGGTGTATAATCTCTGCCAGTCGGTACCTATTTCTTTCCTAAATCTTCCACTGAAACTTTCTTTTTAATTCTTGAAGGGCCTTGCTTTCAACTGTCCTTAGGAAGGCCTTGATATCTCTGTGTTGTTGGCTGATAATAGTTTGTATTAATCTTCCTAGGATAATTGGCTGGGTTTTTTTTTTTTCTTTTAACTAACTAGATGGTGTTATCCTTAAGTAATGGATCCTTAAATGGTAGAGTTTTGCAACTTGGTCAATGAGCATATGGGAGACACAGTGTATACTGTTGGCTACCATTCTTTTAAAACTAGTTGTGTGGGAGGGAATGACTCATCCAATGGCTAATGTCTTTGGGAGGACCATCTGTTGGATGAGGTGTTCAAGGTTTGACCAGAAAAAAAAATCCATGCTGCCATAGCTATTTCCCCTGGTAGGAGTTTCTCATATGCTACAAAAGCCCATGGCATGAATTATCACAATTAAAAACACGCTTCATTGGTTTTTGTCCTGTTTGTTTTTAATCTCAGGAAGAATTTCAAAATGATTGATAGTTGTTATTATTAGAGAATTAATCAAAGAATGTATGTGGAACTTGCCTTTGGCACATATTATGGTTTTTTAAATTTATTTAACTTTAATTAATTAACATATAGTGTATTACTAGTTTCAGAGGTAGAGTTTGATGATTCATCGGTCTTCTATAACACCCAGTGCTCATTACATCATGTGCCCTCCTCAGTGCCCATCACCCTATTACCCCATCCCCCAGCCCCACTCCCCTCCAGCAACCCCCAGTTCGTTTCCTATGATTAAGAGTCTCTTCTGGATTGTCTCCCTCTCTGATTTCATCTTGTTTTATTTTTCCCTCCTTTCCCTTATCATCCTTTGTTTTGTCTCTTAAATTTCACATGTGAGTGAAATCATACGATAATTGTCTTTCTCTAGTTATTTTGCTTAGCATAATACCTCTAGTTCCGTCCATGTCGTTGCAAATGGCAAGATTTCATTTTTTGATGGCTAAATATTACACACACACACACACACACACACACACACACAGATTATGTTTTAAAGTAACAGTGCCTTTTTAGTCTCTAAAAATACTATTGTAGTCACCTTTATATTTGCTTAGGAAGCAAAAATATTCCTCTTTGAGTTGGAACACAGCAAATACTGGGTGAAATCTAGAGAAATATCAGGAAGCCTTCAGTCCATTTAGCTTAATAAAGTTTTGAAGACTTGCTATATGCTAAACTCTGTTGGTGCTAGTTATATAGAGATAAAAAGGATACCATCTCTGTTCCCAAGGGGTTTACTTTAAGTCTGATAGGATAGATCAGCACAGCCAGCTAGGCATGTTTGTAAGGCATGTGTAATTCATCTCTACTCACTTCACGTTGTAGACTTTTTCCTTTTAGCATATTGTACATTACATCTAAATGTTACATAATCTGCTTGCCTGACAAATTACAAATGTTGATTACTCAGACCAAGCTATAGGAAGTGCCACTAGACTTTGATACTGTGTATTCCCTAGACCCCTTCTGGATATTTTAGCCCCCTTTGAAGAAGTCCCACAGAAGTTCTGGGGGGCTGGGGTGTTGCTGCCCACAGAGATCTGCTGTGGACCAAGTTGCATAATGGAACACAGACCATGTTTTTTGCTCTTATCTAGACCTTACACCATAGCATGATGCAAAAGGCATAGCCTAAAGAAATGCTCTTCTTTTAGAGCAGTGTATCATTTTTAAGGGCCATTTTCTGATGCCTCTTCATCTTGACATGAGGTGATTAGTAAATGGATATAAGCCCCCTCCTTCTCACTCTATGACCATCAGCCCTGCAACCAGCAATTATGGAATAAGCATTCTTTTACAGGATATTGATGTTTTATTATCTAGAAGGGACCTAAAGCTATTCTATAGTAAACCTTTATAATTTTGCAGTGGACATTTTGGAACTTTGAACTGGTCATTGTAGTATGTGGTATGATACAGTGCCACAGTTAGAGGTGGACTGAGCCATTTGGCTGGACTGCAGTGTTGTTTACTAGGTGTGACACAAAACAGGTTACTTCTCTGTGCCTCGGTTTCATTATCTGTAAAATTAGATTAACTAGCCCTACCTTAAGACCCTTAAAAAATTAAATAAACAATGCCTAGTCCATAGTTTACACTCAATAAACATCATAATATAAAAAAATACAGATAATTCTGTGTACAGGTTATCTACTTTAGGGTCTTAGAGGGGATCCCAGGGAGGTAGATTTGACCTATCCCATGTAGTCGAACTTTGAGGTCTCTCTCACCTTCATCTTAGTGTGGTGGAACTCATTCATCATATTTTCTAAGAAATAACCTGGTAGTGTTTCCTATTATTCCCTTATTCACATCAGGTGATAAGTCATCCTCTCTGGCTCCTGCTTAGTGCTAGGCTCCTGATCCCACACAGAAGAGGAAACTCTTTGCTGAGGCATAGGAGTCTGCACTTCTGGCAAGAACCAGTGTCCCCAAGATTGGGCGTGCTCAGCTTAGGTGAGAAAAAAAATTTAAGGATGATGGTGTAAATAGCTACACAGAGTAAGTGTTTACATCTTTGCCTGGCACAGTGCTAAAATTTGTGTAAGTATTCATTTATTTCTCACAAAATTCTATGGGCAGATAAGGAAAGTGAGGCATAGAAAAGTTGAGTAAGTTGACCATATTCTTAAAGTTTGTGGTGGGGTCTTCTGAACTCAGGCCATCTAGTCTCAGAGCCATGCTATTAACCAGGGAGTCCCAGGCCTTCAGATTAAACTAAACTAGCTCCTGGCAGAAATGTTTTTGTGAATTACATTTGCTGTGCTGGTATCACCTTCTGTTGGGAAACATTATGAGAAGTCTTGTAAAACCTGTCATTGTGAAGATTATGAGTATAATATCAGGATATTCTGTGTCACACAGTATCTTCTTTGCAAGGGTTCCTATGAAAAATTTCTCTCAGTTCTTAATAATGAGAATAGGTAAACGTCCTGAGCAAATTAATCTCATTTTATTTCCTGGACATTATAAACTTCCTGTTTCAAGCTAATTACTAGAAAGCTAATAATTGTATTTATAGCCTTCCCTTGGTTTGTCATTAATGGTTTTGTCAGCCTTGCTTTAATTTGTCACTGCCTTTTCTTTAATGTTTTGTTTAATTACACTTTTAAAATTCAGATTATAGGGGCACCTGGGTGGCTCAGTGGGTTAAGGCCTCTGCCTTCAGCTCGGGTCGTGATCCCGAGGTCCTGGGATCGAGCCCCGCATCGGGCTCTCTGCTCAGTGGTGAGCCTGCTTCCCCCCTCTCTCTCTGCCTGCCTCTCTGCCTACTTGTGATCTCTGTCTGTCAAATAAATAAATAAAATATTTAAAAAAAATAAAAATAAAATTCAGATTATACATGCACATGAAAATAAGCTCAATGGAATGGAAGAGCATAAAAAGGAAAAATCTCCTTCCCTCAGTCCCATGCCAATTTCTACCCCTAGTTTTTAAAGTATTTCTTGAATATGTAGAAGACATTTTATGTATAAGCAGTATGTATGTGCATTATTTTAAATAATAGAATCATGCTAATATACATTGTTCATCACATTATTTTAAACTTTCTATTTTATTTTAACTAGAGAAATTATCATAAATAAAAGTTAATACTAACCCCAACCAACATTTTCCATCTCTCTGAGGTATGCAGTATGGTATCTTATCTTAATTATAATACTATTTTTTCATGTTGTCTATTTTTGTTTTTTTACATCACCTGTACAATGAACTCTTTGCAAACCTGGACTGTGGCTTTGGTCATTATAGTGTCCCTGGTGCCTGTCACAATGACCACCACAGAATGAGCTTTCCATAGATAATTAAGGCAGTCACCCAAATGAGAGCACTTATAGATGAAGAAATGAATGGTGTTGCCAAGGTTGAGCATGAGCATGGCATTATGATACAAAGTCAAGAAAACACATTATTTCCTACTTAATAGAAGAGAAAATTCAGATGGAATAAGAATATGGAAATAGCTTGTTTGGAGCAAGCATATGCTTTCTCTGTTACCAGTACAATAGCGAGGGCATATGGGTCCTTAAAGGACTTTGGAATAAAAATGAAAATTCCTGTACGTGTTCACATGGCTGGCTGGGAGTTTCCCTCAGCAAAACATTCAACACATATCTACTGAGCAGTTTCCATGTCTGAGGCACTGTGGGAACATTATAGTCAAGTTAGAGTTTCTGCCCTTTAAGGCATCTACAGATAAAAGAGCCTAGAACGGGGTTCCTGGGTGGCTCAGTGGGTTAAGCCACTGCCTTTGGCTCAGGTCATGGTCTCAGGGTCCTGGGATGAGCCCCATGTCGGGCTCTCTGCTCAGCGGGGAGCCTGCTTCCCCCTCTGTCTCTGCCAGCCTCTCTGCCTACTTGTTATCTCTCTCTGTCAAATAAATAAATAAAATCTTAAAAAAGAGTCTAAAACCTAGCTTTACCCTCTCCCCTTTCTCCTCTACCCCAAATAAAGGAGCACTGAGAAAACCCTCTTTATGTAACAATGGCCCCTGATCATCAACTAATGATGTTTTCTTTTTTTTCTCCCCAGTTTCTAAAAATCTGTCATTTTTATGAGGTTCCTGGTAATGTCTTTTAACTAGCATTGCCTTGTCACAGTGAAGCTTTTCTTTCTTTTTTTTTTTTTTTCTTCTGAGTGGTGGGATTGGTAGACAATCTAAGAATATTTGTCTAAATGTTTTTAGACTATGTTCCAAACTCTATAAATATAGAGTATAAAACACACATGATAAGGAAGAATTTGTTCATAAAAATTTGAGCACTGTCTGTGACTTTTCAGATATGTTCATAGGAATTGGAAATCATCAACTAGCACATCTTCTCTGTGAGAAAAGTAATAACAATGCTGTTGTCTTAAGATGTCCTCTTTCTCTTAAAGATTCCATAGTCCGTCAGTGCCACACTGTCTTTTTTCATTATTTTCTTTTTGCCTCAGTTTCATTCTAAATCCTTTTGAAAGAAAAACTTATCTGTGCCTCTTCTTTTTTTTTTAAATAGGTAAGTTGGTTGCATTATGGGATGAAAATACTTCACCTAGAGCGATTTCAAAACTGACCACCTCTCTCCTAGAGTACATGCTTTTTGGATCCTTTGAAATTTGATGTTTTGTTTTGTTTTGTTGTTTTTTTTATTTTTTTTTTAAAGACTTTATTTATTTGTCAGAAAGAGACAGAGAGCACAAGCAGGCAGAGTGGCAGGCAGGGCAGAAAGAGAAGCAGGCTCCCCACTGAGCAAGGAGCCCGATGTGGGACTCGATCCCAGGACCCTGGGATCATGACCTGAGCCGAAGGCAGTGGCTTAACCCACTGAGCCACCCAGGCGTCCTGAAATTTGATGTTTTAAACACAGAGGCATGATAATTTAAAAATGTCTCCTGATTTTAATGTAGCAGAACAAAGAAGGGTGCATTTTGAGTCCAGATAATAAATGTGTGGAAGATTCCTATGTGGAGTACAGGTGGGTGCCAAGGGTTGCATGCGGTCAGGGCAGCCCTCTCTGAGTGGCTTCTTAGCATCAGCAGTCCTGGAGTATCTGTGCCATGGGAGGAGGCAGGAAGGAAAAGAAAGAAAGGAAAGGGAAGGGAGAAACCACATAAAATGCAAGTATGCTTGTATCATAACCCTGAATATGCTAGAAAAAATGCTTACTTAAATTTGCTCTTATTGATGTCCTTAATTATATTTTTTAAATGAAATGAAGATCAAGAAATCATTTCAATTAAGCATGCAAGATTACCCGTTAGACTATCAGCTGGAGAATTATGATGTCTATTAATTATAAGCAATTTTTCAAGTACCAAATATACCATTGGTAGACAGGCTCTAATTTACAAGTTATAGGCAGTGAGTGGAAAGGAGTACAGTGGTCTGTGTTTTTCATCTCTTAACTGACAAAACCTTTCTCCCAATTTAAGGTTTTGGGAAGATATTTTACATTTCTTATCTTCTGCTTGTATTCCCTCCAGTTATTCACTAGTAGTTCAGAGGGTTATTGTTCCCCTAGAGCAAATTTAATCCTGACATTTTCACTCCTTAGACTGAGAATTAGGTTCGTCTTTCTTGCATGCATGTAGGGCAGGTAGTGTGAAGTTATCAGGGGTATTTAGCTAAGAATCACCAGCACCTTTGAAAACCAGAATCCCTGAGAGCCAAACACACAGCCTAACAAGATACAGAGGAATCAATACTGCAGGTTTCCCACAGGGATGTAGTACAAATGTCTGCATAGACAGCTACATGCAGCTGTACTTGATGGGAAGAAAAAAAAATGTTACATTGGCAGTGCACTTGGGCTCCTTTCTTCTGACCATCTTTTTATATTATATTGCTTAGGATCAAAGGATAGTTTTCAGATTGCTTTTTTTTTTTTTAACTTTTTTGTCTTTGTTTATTTCTTTTCTTTCTTTCTTTTTTTTTTTTTTTTTGTTGTTGTTGTTGCCTTTTTTTTTTTTAACATATAATGTATTATTAGCCCCAGGGGTACAGGTCTGTGAATTGCATAGCACATACCCTCCCCAATGTCCATAACCCCTACCACCCTCTCCCTCCCCCCCCCCCCCCCTGCAACCCTCACTTTGTTTTGTGAGATTAAGAGTCTTTTATGGTTTGTCTCCCTCCTGATCCCATCTTGTTTCATTTATTCTTTTCCTACCCCCTCAAGCCCCCCACTTTGCATCTCCACTTCCTCATATCAGGGAGATCATATGTGAGTTGTCTTTCAAGATTTATGCAAATAGATTGGTTCACAGGTATATTGCTGTTTCTTCCAAACAGAAGCATTTTGCTCTCTAATAAAACTGCTGGCTTAAGCATCAGGACAGCCTATTACCATAAGTGAAGTCTCAATAATAATTATTTTCAGCTGAGATCCTGGAGTCCTGGTGTCCCATTCAGTCCTCTCTCTGTTTTTGTTATTGTTTTTTAATTTTCTACAATTTTTTCTTATTTCTGTGACCCCGGCTTTTGTTTTTATTTTTGCTAATTAGAATATGCTTTTTCTTACCAACTTACAAAAAGCATTCTGGAGTCAATGAATTTCCCCTGCTTCTTTATATTTTATATTCTATTAAGTGATTTCTGGATTTCATACAGTCATTTCTGTTGGCTAGTACAATTATACCATTAAATAATAGTAGACAAAACAGTGGGAGGCAGGAGTGGGTATTGTAATAGGAGGAACAGAGCTGGTGCAAGGCTGGCTACTAGGCAGTGTCTGAAGGGAGCAGCTGAACTAGCTAAAACCCTGAGAAGAAAGGTAGACTCAGAGAGCTGGGTCTCCAGCGTAGGCTCCCTTGGACAGGGAACATGGTATAAAGTCTTTGGAGCCTCGGGCCAAACAGGCTGACACATAGTAGATACTTGATAACTTCTGAAATATGCCATGTGTACTGACTGGTCAGGCGGAGCGAAGAGTAACAAAATAAGGTTGAGGACTTAAAAGAAAAATCCCAGTGATAAATGAAAGCCTGAATTTGGATGAGAAGGAAACATATTGTTAGGGTTTTTAGTTTCTTGGTAAAGATCCCACTTACTTCAGTTCAGATACTTAGGAACTTGGTATTATTTTACATTTATTTAGCACTGCGTGGTTTTCTTTGAAAACTTGATGCTTTGGGGGCTACTTCTATGTATTAATGCTTCTGTTCCACCATTCCATTAAATACTTGCAGAGTATTTTTTTCCCCAAAGTAAAATGTATTAGTACTTTTTAAAAAATGTATTATTAGTCTGGTTGGTGATTCCTGGCTTTTGGACTTTTGAAATTCTTTTTTTTTTTTTTAAAGATTTATTTATTTATTTATTTATTTGACAGAGAGAGAGAGATCACAAGTAGGTAGGGAGGCAGGCAGAGAGAGAGGAGGAAGCAGGCTCTCTGCAGAGCTGAGAGTCCAATGTGGGGCTCGATCCCAGGACCCTGGGATCATGACCTGAGCAGAAGGCAGAGGCTTTAACCCACTGAGCCACCCAGGTGCCCCTGGACTTTTGAAATTCTATGTAAGGATTATAATTTTAAAATAATGCAAGAGATCATAGGAAAATGTGCCAGCAGTCTAGCAGTTCAGAATTTGTATTGGAATGCAAAATTTTTAAAACAATTGTAATTTTATTTTTTTATTTTTTTAAAAGATTTTATTTTATTTATTTATTTGACAGACAGAGATCACAAGTAGGCAGAGAGGCAGGTAGAGAGAGAGGAGGAAGCAGGCTCCCCGCTGAGCAGAGAGCCCAATGTGGGGCTCGATCCCATGACCCTGAGATCATGACGTGAGCTGAAGGCAGAGGCTTAACCCACTGAGCCACCCAGGTGCCCCTAAAACAATTGTAATTTTAAATTCAACTTATTTTCTATGTAGAGATTTTAGAACCTATGTACAATGAATTTGTGTCAACTTTACTCTCATGCATATATGTGTATTTATACATACATATATATATTGCATAGTTCATATTGTACCTTGCCTTTTCACTTATGTGGCAAGCATTTCCCCATGTCTTTAAAGAATATTTGAAAATATTATTTCAACAGTTGAATAATAAACTGTCGTATGGATTCACTGTAAGCTACTTAAGTATATATAAAGCAAACTTTTAAAAAAAATCTCTAAATCTTTCTCCAGTCTTAAAATTTATTGAAATCTTTTTGTCTTTGAGAGAGTTTGGGTCAGTTTATTAAAAAACACACACACAAAGAAGGCTGCTTTTCAGTAACAAGTTACTACTGCCAAATCCCCTTCTCTCCTAGCAACCACACACATCTGCAGAGACAAAGGATCCTTCTCCCTTCACATGGGAGCTGTGGGTGCTCCCATAAGCCAGCTGGAGAAGTGGGAGGCCATTGTGCTTCACCCCTCTGAAAAGCAGATGCTGCCTCTCAGAGCCCATTCCCCCAGACTCTTAGCTGGACACAATTCTGCCAAGGGAACAACACCTGCCTCTCATGCAGCTGGGAGGCAGGATAGCAGTTTGATTAATACACATACAGGAGAATCGCTGTGGAGAGTGCCTGTTGGGGAATCTCATCAAAAGGAAACATGAGGCCTTCCTTATCTCTTCCTGCCACCCACCACGTGGATATGATGGCTCCAGCAGCTTTCTTGAACCTCAGGGACTAGGCCCATACCCTATGAGTGGCAGAGCAATGAGCGAGGAGGAACCCAGGTCCCTGAAGTCTTTGTGAAACCATGATATGAGTCCCGAATCCCTTTTTTTCAGACATTTTATGTAACAAATGAATGCCTCTTAAGTCCCTGTTACTTCGAATTGTTCTCTCCTCGGCAACTAAACCTGTAGTTGCCCATTATCTTTTCTGAGATCTGTCCATATGCTTATATAAGAGATTTCTTGGCAGAGGTGAGTAGAATGGCTAATGAAAAGATGGTTTTTACTAGTAAACAACCACAGGTTCTACAAGTGTTCATTTCTCCTGAAGTACAGGAATCTCATACTTAGAATATGATCATTGCTTTTACTCTAGCAATTAGAAAAAAAAAAATCAAGACGGAAAATATGGTGGGTATGATTAAAAAAAAAGTTATTAAAAGATTTATTGCCATTTACCTGAGTTCATGCTCAGCAATAATTGTAATAAGAGGTCACCTTTACTGACTGAGTACTTTCTGTGTGCTTGGCACTATTGAGCACTTTACATGGGAGATCCCATGGAACCCATAACACCCACAGAGGCCTATTATGTCCCCTTTAGCAAATGAAGAAATGACTCCCTAGCCCCCTCCCCAGTAATCCAGATCCCCCTTATCTGCTCCCCCTTTTCTCTGTAACACTCGTGGACTCCTCACCTGTTGTATAATTCACTTTCTCTGTTGGTTTATTTTTTTGTTGTCTGTCTCTGCACAGTAGAATATAAGCTCAACAAGGCCTGGTATCTTTGTGTGTTTACTGCCGTCTGCCATGTACCCACACCAGCGACTGACATGCAGCAGTCACTCAACAAATTCTCACAGAAATGGAATAGAGAGATTATGTGGGCGCTCAAGGCATTCTACTCAGAATTATACTATATGGTCTTCCAAGGGCTTGGTTTTTCTAACATATGATAAAATGCTGTTCTGAGCTAGTTATTAAATGACTTGGAGGAAGTTCTAAGGTAACAGTCTTAAAAAATGAACAGGTTGTGTTTTTTGAGCAGTTTTAGCTTTAGAGAAAACTTGAAGAGTTCCCACCTACCCTTTGTCTCCCCTCCCACCCCATTTCCCCTATTATTAACATTTCCCACCAGTGTGGTACTTCTGTTACAGTTAATAAGCCATAGTTACTTAGGGACTTTGTGTGGTACTTTCTGTGGGGTTAGATAAATGCTTAATGACATGTACCACCATTACAGAATCCTATAGAGTACTTTCACTTGCCACCCAAACCCTCTGAGCTCTGCTTCTTTATCCCTCCCTCCTCCTTCCAACTCCTGATCACCACTGCTCTTTTGCTCATCTCCATAGTTCTGCCTTTACCAGAATGTCATCTAGTTGTAAATTACAGTATCTAGCCTTCTCACTTTGGCTTCTTTCATTTAAGCAATATTTGTGTCAGGTTCCTCCCATATCTTTCCATGCCTTGATAGCTCATTTCTTTTTAATCACTGAATAATATTCCACGGTGTGGGTGTGCCACAATTTGTTTCTCCCTTCACCTGTTAAGGTCTTGATTGCCTCCACATTCTGGCAATTTATGAATAAAACTTCTTTTAAATGTTGTGAACATAGGTTTTTAAATCATTTGATTATTCTGAAGAGGGTGATTGCTTGATCCTGTAGTATTTATTTTATGCTTTTTATAGTGGGACTGCATTAATAACCGACACTGAGAAGCCATTTAAATATGAGCCAGGAATGAGTAATACTGAGTTTCCTTTTTCAGACTCTCTTCTCTTGAAGAATGTCCTAAAACCATATTCCAATACTATGTGTAAAAGACCTGACAGATGAACATAAAACATGAATACGCTATTTCCCGACTCAGTTCTTCTGTTCTTCATACTTTGTAATACTCACAACTCCTATCTTGTGTTTATATTGTACCACATCACACTAGTTAAAAAGTAACATACACATATTCAATCATCTTTGTTAATTCCCCCCAAAATAAGAAGCATGGCAGATATTTTCGCATATGACCTGGATAAGGCTCCTCTGTTTTCCGTGCTATTGCATGGTATTATTTTATTTCTTATTATTATTACAAAGTGGAGAAGTTAAGCAATGTGTTGGGATTGGGACTTTCTATGTTTAACAGATGCTATAGTCTATGCTACTTTAGTGGCATTCAGAAAATCTTGAAACAGGGAAACCCAGACCTTATCTAGCAATGTGCTTCTTCAAGTTCTGAAGCACACTGAGGATGAAGAAATGGCAGGACACATCCCACTTCTGCTGACCGGGCTGTTTTATAAGTAATGTGACTGTTCTGGTTGCATGAAGAGGTTTCCTGTCATGCTTTTCTGTATCTAACCTCGTCCTGCCTCTTGAGCAGCCCCAGGCTTGCTTCCTTGTCACGTACCTGCCTTCTTACTCCAAACATGAACTATTGATCCCACACTCTTGATATATTTTGCTGAATGAAATAAAAAGTTATCAGAGACTTGAGTGTATGTGTTACCTCTTTGTATAAAATTCTCCTTTATCTGATAGCTATTTGGCAATTTTTCTTTTTTTTTATTAACACATAATGTATTATTTCGGGGTACAGGTCTGTGATTCATCATCTTACACAATTCACAGTGCTCCCTATAGCACATACCCTCCCCAGTGTCCATCACCCAGCCACCCCATCCTTCACACTGCCCTCCCCTCCAGCAATCCTCAGTTTGTTTCCTGAGGTTAAGAGTCTCTTATGGTTTGTCTCCCTCTCTGGTTTCCTCTTGTTCCCTTTTTCCCTCCCTTCCCCTATGATCCTCTGTCTTGTTTCTCAAGTTTCTCATATTAGTGAGATCATAGGATAATTGTCCTTCTCTGATTGACTTATTTTGCTTGGCATAATACCCTGTAGTTCCATCCACATTGTTGCAAATGGCAAGATTTTGATTTTTTGATGGCTGTATAGTATTCCATTGTGTATATACACCACATCTTCTTTATCCATTCATCTGTTGATGGACATCTAGGCTCTTTCCATAGTTTGGCTATTGTGGACATTGCTGCTATAAACATTCGGGTGCAGAGGTCCCTTCAGATCACTACATTTGTATCTTTAGGGTAAATAATCAGTAGGGCGATTGCTAGGTCAGACTAGCTCTATTTTCAACTTTTTGAGAACCTGTCTTCCAGAGTGGCTGCACCAGCTTGCCTTCATACCAGATAGTGTAGGAGGGTTCCCCTTTCTCTGCATCCTCACCAACATCTGTTGTTTCTTGACTGGTTAATTTCAGCCATTCTGACTGGTGTGAGATGGTATCCCATTGTGGTTTTGATTTGTATTTCCCTGATGCCAAGGGATGTTGAGTACTTTTTTATGTGTCTGTTGGCCATTTGGGTGTCTTCTTGGAGAAATGTCTGTTCACATCCTCTGACCATTTCTTGATTGGATTATTTATTCTTTGGGTTTGAGTTTGCTAAGTTCTTTAGAGATTTTGGATACTAACCCTTTATCTGATATGTCATTTGCAAATATCTTCTCCCATTCTGTCAGTTGTCTTTTGGTTTTGTTGACTGTTTCCTTTGCTGTGCAAAAGCTTTTAATCTTGATGAAGTCCCAGTAGTTCATTATTGCCCTTGTTTCCCTTGCCTTTGGTGATGTTTCTAGGAAGAAGTTGCTATAGCTGAGGTCAAAGAGGTTGCTGCCTGTGTTCTCCTCAAGGATTTTGATGGATTCCTGTTTCACATTGAGGTCTCTCATCCATTTTGAGTCTACTTTTGTGTGTGGTATAAGAAAATGGTCCAGTTTCATTCTTCTACATGTGGCTGTCCAATTTTCCCAACACCGTTTGTTGAAGAGACTGTCTTTTTTCCATCGGACATTCTTTCCTGTTTTGTCAAAGATCAGTTGACCTTAGAGTTGAGGGTCCATTTCTGGGTTTTCTGTTCTGTTCCATTGATCTATGTGTCTGTTTTTGTGCCAGTACCATACTGTCTTGATGATTACATCTTTGTAATAGAGTTTGAAGTCTGAAATTGTGATACCACCAACTTTGGTTTGCTTTTTCAACATTCCACTGGCTATTTGGGGTCTTTTCTGGTTTCACATAAATTTTAGGATTATTTTTTCCATTTCTTTGGAAAAAATGGATGGTATTTTGATAAGGATTGCATTAAATGTATAGATTGCTCTAGATAGCATAAACATTTCCACAATATTTTTTCTTCCAATCCATGAGCATGGAACATTTTTCCGTTTTTTGTGTCTTCCTCAATTTCTTTCATGAGTACTCTATAGTTTTTTTAGTACAGGTTCTTTGCCTCTTTGGTTAGATTTATTCCTAGGTATCTCATGGTTTGGGGTGCAATTGTAAATGAGATTGACTCCTTAATTTCTCTTTCTTCTGTCTTGCTGTTGGTGTATAGAAATGCAACTGATTTCTGTGCATTGATTTTATATCCTGCCACTTTACTAAATTCCCGTATGAGTTCTAGCAGTTTTGGTGTGGAGTCTTTCGGGTTTTCCACATAAAGTATCATATCATCTGCAAAGAGTGAGAATTTGACTTCTTCTTGCCAATCCCGATGGCTTTTATTTCTTTCTGTGGTCTGATTGCTGAGGCTTGGACTTCTAGTACTATGTTGAATAGCAGTGGTGATAGTGGACAGCCCTACATGTTCCCAGTTTTGGGAAAAGCTCTCAGTTTTTCCTCAATTAGAATAATATTTGCTGTGGGTTTTTCATAGATGACTTTGATGATATTGAGGTATGGACCCTCTATGCCTACACTATGAAGAGTTTTGATCAAGAGAGGATGCTGTACTTTGTCAAAGGCTTTTTCAGCATCTATTGAGAGTATCACATGGCTCTTGTTCTTTCTTTTATTAATGTATTGTATCACACTGATTGCAGATGTTGAACCAACATTGCAGCCAAAGGATAAATTCCACTTGGTCAAGGTGAATAATCCTTTTAATGTACTGTTGGATTGTATTGGCTAGTATTTTGGTGAGAATTTCTGCATCCATGTTCATCAGGGATATTGGTCTGTAATTCTCCTTTTTGAAGAGGTCTTTGGTTTTGTGATCAAGGTAATGCTGGCCTCATAAAATTAGTTTGGAAGTTTTTCTTCCATTTCTATTTTTTGAAGCAGTTTCGGGAGAATAGGTTTTAATTCTTCTTTAAATATTCAGTGGAATTCCACTGGGAAGCCCTGAGCTCTTGTTTGTTGGGAGATTTTTTATTACTTCTTCAATCTCCTTATTGGTTATGGGCCTGTTCAGGTTTTCTATTTCTTCCTGGTTCAGTTTTGGTAGTTTATACATCTCTAGGAATGCATACATTTCTTCCAGATTGTCAAATTTGCTGGTGTGTAGTTGCTTATAATCTGTTCTTATAATTGTATGAATTTTTTTGGTGTTGGTTGTAATCTCTCCTCTTTCATTCATGATTATATTAATTTAGGTCCTTTCTCTTTTCTTTTTGATAAGTCTGGCCAGGGGGTTATCAATCTTATTAATTCTTTGAAAGAACCAATGAACCAGCTCCTAGTTTCGTTGATTTGTTCTACTGTTCTTTTGGTTTCTATTTCATTGATTTCTGCTCTGATCTTTGTTATTTCTCTTCTCCTGCTGGGTTTAGGCTTTATTTGCTGTTCTTTCTCCAGCTCCTTTAGGTGTAAGGTTAAGTTTTGTGTTTGAGACCTTTCTTGCTTCTTGAGAAAGACTTGTATTGCTATATACTTTCCTCTCAGGACTGCCTTTGCTGCATCCCAAAGATTTTGAACAGTTGTGTTTTCATTTTCATTTGTTTCCATGAATTTTTTCAGTTCTTCTCTGATTTCCTGGTTGAGCTATTTATTCTTTAGTAGGATGCTCTTTAGCATCCATGTATTTGAGTTCTTTCCAACTTTCCTCTTGTGGTTGAGTTCTAGTTTCAAAGCACTGTGGTCTGCAAATATGCCAGGAATGATCCGAGTCTTTTGGTACTGGCTGAGTCCTGATTTGTGACCCAGAATATGATCTATTCTGGAGAATGTTCCATGTGTACTAGAGAAGAATGTGTATTCTCTTGCTTTAGGATGGAATGTTCTGAGTGTATTTGTCATGTCCATCTGGTCCAGTGTGTCATTTAAAGCCTTTATTTCCTTGTTGATCTTTTACTTAGATGACCTGTCCATTTCAGTGAGGGAGGTGTTAAAGTCCCCTACTATTATTGTATTATTGTTGATGTGTTTCTTTGATTTTGTTATTAATTGGTTTATATAATTAGCTGCTCCATGTTAGGGGCATAGATATTTAAAATTGTTAGATCAAAAAAAAAATAAAATTGTTAGATCTTCTTGTTGGACAGACCCTTTAGGTATGAAATAGTGTCCTTTCTCATCTCTTATTATAGTCTATGGCTTAAAATCTAATTTGTCTGATATAAGGATTGCCACCCCAACTTTCCTTTGATGTCCATTATCATGGTAAATGTTTTTCCATCCCCTCACTTTAAATCTGGAGGTGTCTTTGGATCTGAAATGAGTTTCTTGCAGACAGCATATTGATGGGTCTTGTTTTTTATCCATTCTGATACCCTGTGTCTTTTGATTGGGGCATTTAGCCCGTTTACATTCAGGGTAACTATTGAAAGATATGAATTTAGTGCCATTGTATATATTCTGTAAGGTGACTGTTATTGTATATTGTTTCTCTTCCTTTCCAGTCTGTTAATTTTAGGCTCTCTCTTTGCTTAGAGGACCCCTTTCAATATTTCCTGTAAGGCTGGTTTGGTGTTTGCAAATTCTTTTAGTTTTTATTTGTCCTGGAAGCTTTTTATTTCTCCTATTTTCAATGATAACCTACCTGGATATAGTATTCTTAGCTGCATGTTTTTCTTGTATAGTGCTCTAAATATATCATGCCATTCCTTTCTGGCCTGCCAGGTCTCTGTGGATAGATCTGCTGGCAATTTTTTTTTCTATGCTTTTCTGATCTGGTCTCCCCAGATAAAAACCAGCACTGTATTATTCACCTAGCCCTTACAATTCAGGGTCACCATTGATTCCTTTCTGTGTTCCAGATAAGGAAAACAAAGTAAACAAAAACACAGAGGCTTCTGTTAATTAAACAGAGTATGGGAGCCTCTGGGACTCCCTCTGTTAATTAAACAGGTATTGGATTACTTATCTGTTTTGATGTGCTATAATAAAAATAATAGGCTAGGCCTTCAAATAATTCTGTTGAGATGGGAGGCAGACAAGTAAACAGATATTTGCAGCAAAATAGATAAGTGTTATGAAAGAAATATGCATGGACTTCTGTGAAGCTTGTTTGTGGGAAGCATGAACAGTCATGTGTGGCTAGAGCATAAGGTTTGTGTTTGGTGGGGCCTTGTGGGCAAGGAGACAGAGATGTGAAAGGACAAATATGAAAAGGTAGGTTCAAACCAGGTTGTAAATCTGAATCTCAATAAGGAGTCTGGGCTTTGTGGAGCAGTTGTTGTGGAATCAGCAAATGTTTTTAAAAGAAGAAGAAGAAGAAGTCAATTTGGATTCCCAGTCTGTTTTCTGACTTTGTCCTTGACTCTGCATTTCTATCCCCTTTATTCCTCCTCCAATGTGCCCCATCTTATATAGGGACGTCGCCATCTGTAGCAGCCAACCAAGTGGAAATCCTCAGATTGTCTTCACTTCCTCTTCACCTTCTACCTCATGGTCAGCACAATGGTATATACCAGTGACTTTCTATGGCATGGAACTTTCATTCATCTCCCGGTCTCCCTTTTTAGCTTTAATCTTTTATCAGATTTCATGCTATTAAATTATTCTTATAATCCTATTAGATTATTAATCTTATAATCTAATAATCTTATAATCATTAGATTATAATGATAAGATAATTATAATATAATATATAATAGTATAATACAATATATAATATAATGATATAATAATAAGATATAATAAGATTATAATAATAAGATTATAATCTTATAGTCTAATAAGATTAATTTTATTAGATTAATCTTATTAGATTATTCTTCAGTATCCAGAGATTAGGTAGATTATTGCACTGTCTTGCTTCAGCTAATGAGGGTGAATATTATTAAATCTCTTTGCAAGCTTCAAGGTGTATATGTGACATGCTATTTTACGGATAATGGAAGCAATACTAGTGTATTAGGAATTCACAGGATGGGTACTATGTACCATTGAAATTTCTTCTTGACTTTATATGTCCCTTGTTTTTCCTCTCTATTTATCATTTTAGTTAGGATTAGGTTTGGAGCATATAGTAAAAATAAATAATTAACAGTGGCTTAAATAAGGAAAATGAATTATTTCTTATGTAAAGTAAGCTTGGGTGGAGATAGAGTCAGATACGATGACTCCATGCAGGGATACTAGGTCTTTCTGCTCCACTACTCTAGTGCACAGCTTACATTTCAAAGATTATTTCTGGTACAAAATGGCTGCTAGAACTCTACCTGTCATGCCAACGCAACAATACCCCCAAAGAAGGAAGAGTGAACAGTTGAAAAGTTGCTTGCCCGTGGAATCATCTCTCATTAAGTAGCCTCTATAGACGTCCTACACACCATTTTCACTCCAGAACTGAGACACTGGGCCCCACATAGCTGCAAGAAGGTTGAGAAATGTCTTCTTTGTATTTGCAGGAGAACCATATACTCTTAAAACTGGGGGTCTAGGGAAGGAAGGGGAGAACAATGTTGGTATAGGCAACTGGTGGAGGAGGACAGTGGCTCTGTTCAGGTTGGATAACACTCTCTTTATACTGGGCAGGATAAGTCTGTTATCACTGGCACTGTTGGGTGTCTCCTTTAAGACTCAGGTATTAATGCTGTGGGGCTGCCATTCCAGAAACTATAAAACAAGATTACTTTATGGTTTCACTTTCTGCCGCCCTACTTGTTGAGTCACGTGAAGCATCAGAAACTTAGAACCCAAGCACCATTCTAAACAGAAAGTTAGGAATACATAGAGCAGCTCCGTTAAGCAGTGACCAAGTGCTTTTCCATAGCACGCCTTACTTGTTACGTGATGTATCGTAGATATTGTTGGTTCCAGCAACTCGCCTTGGTACAGGGGCTCTCAATCTGGCAGCAGCTCAGTCATCTGGGGAGCTTGGGAATCATACACATTAACTGAGCACTAGCCCCTTGAAGGTTCTATTTTAATAAGTCTGGAGTTGCACCCAGCAATCTGCAAGTTAAAAAAGAAGTGATTGTGATCATGGCCCTCGTGAATTGACAGCACTTGATAATAAAGGTTATTCTCCTTACATATTTCCCAGGAATATCATTCACTGTATAAAGGCATTGTGCTCCTGGGTAATTCTGAGACATAAACTCGGAAGGTGTCTAAGTGGCCTGAGAGGTTTGGATCAACCTAGTGATTGTATGAGAAGGTATGTTAAAGAACACATTTTTAAAAAGACTACAAGGATTACATGTACTGATTGAGCATACTGAAGGATTACATATTCATTATATGGTGTCTTTGATGTAAAAAACACACCTTCAGAATCCTAATTATATGTATGAAGTATCTTGTAAATTGTTTCTCTATTACTCCTTTTGTGGTTGTCTTTTGTAATCACAGTATGCCTCAATTGGAGTAATCTAAGGAATAAAATCAATGACTTTCATTCCTAAGATGTTTTTACTTTTAAAATTCTTGCCTCTGTATTGCTTCAGTTACATAAAACCTGGTACAATGATCATTGTGGCCATTTTAGTAAGCAGAGAATTGAAACAGAAAATCACACAATTTTTTCAGCTGACAGCGTGTCAATTTAAATGAGGAATCAGGTCCATGCAAAAACAAAAACAAAAAAGCCAGCAAATTTTTCTGCAGTGTTTTTATTCCCTTTCACTTTCCAATTTGCCAGAATAGGCCAGTGTTGTGAAGGCCTGAGTCCCGGTGTTGGCCAACTTCCCCTCATTACCCCTCCTTCCCCTCATCTCAGTTTTCTTTCCAGGAAAGTCATACAGAGAATTAGCAAGGGTGCAATTGATACTCAACAAATGGCACAGAGATCTCTAGAAAGCAGCAATGAAGTCACTGCCAGTTAAAAGCTACCTGTCCCTCTTTTCTCTTTTTCATGCCCCCCCCCCCACTCTGTGATTGGCTTACTTTATTTACATATAAATAAAAGTAGGACTAGAAGGTAATGTAGGCAAGACAGAATTGTGGAAGTTATAATGACAGAATGATTTCCTTCAGGGTTTTTACTTTAAGTGACACCCAGTCTGGCCACTCTGTCAATGTCATCTCTGACATTTTATATCCCATCCCCACTATATTTTTCTCTCCATCCTTCATCATATATAACATTGTGTGCATTTTTGCTCGGTTGTCTTATTTGTTATTAGTCTCCTCCACCAGAAAGTAAATTCTGTGAGAGCAGTGATTTTCTGTTTGTTTTGTTCATTCCTAAATCCCTGGTGCCTAGAACACCTCCTGGCAAGAGCATTTGCTGGATAAATTAATTTCATTGCATGATTAATGATAACATATTATAAACTTAATTGTTCCAGCATTCAGTTTGTTTTTATGCCATTGTTAAAGTGGTGCCATTTCAACAAACAAAACCTTAAGCTAAGGAAATCCACTGTACAACTGACCTTCTAGTTCCATCTTGTTGTTATTATTTAAAAAATTTTTTAAAGTCCCATCTTATTATTGGAGCTTGTTACAGATGCCAGTTTTCCATGTATTTAGACAGTTTTTGATTACTTCCTGTCTGAACTAACTAATTTTCCTCTCCTTGGGTGTCCTCTTAGTTTTTCCAGGGGCAGAATCAGTCAGTCCCTGTATAAAACAGTTTACTGTTGCCGTTTCTACCTTGTATTAAATATCATGGGAACAGTAACTACATATAACACAATTCTCTTATAATACTATTAAGTAAAAGATGTATGTTATTTCTATTTAAAATCAGTGGTATAGGCAAACAGGGCACAATTCTTTCAGGCTGTTGTTCTAGAAGCAGAAGGTAAATTGATGGATTCTCACTTAGCTCATATTATAAAACACGCATTTACAGAATTGGTCACTGGCGATGTTTAAGCACTCCAAACTGAGATTTCCTTCGGACCTGAACATACACCTATAGTGGCAAAACTCCTTCAATTAGAGGATCTTAGAAACTCTAATTGAAGACCTAAAATACCATTGTCACTTAATTCAATGATGCATCTGTTAAAGGATAATTAAATCTTAGCTTGATGTGAGATAATACTTCCTGATGATACAGAAGAGTGTGTATTCTCATCTCAGTTGCTAAAGTTGTTTGTATTGGAACAAGTAAAATGTCATTGTCTGTGGCTGTTTCCCATTTAAAGATTACTTCATGTGTGTTTTCTGAGTCATGGCCTCTGGAACTGTAGACTGAAGTCATGATGTTATTTGTATACCTTAGCCTGGAGGCTGATGGCTCCAGCTTGGTTCATCCTATGGCCTTTGTCAGCATTGCCATTTTCCAGTACAATAAATAACCTTGTTTTTCACTTGTTTGCACAGGCAAGTTCTGTGATTGATAGTATTTGAGCCTGAAGAATCGGGTATTTGGCAAGTAATAAGTAACAACCTCATGAGAGCATTTACCAAACTACAAGAAAGTAAACACTGATGGGTTAATATTGTAGACATCATTGAACTAAGAAATTTATCAGGTCTTGAAGTAAACAAAACAGAGAAGCTTTTCAAAAATACAACAGAAGATAAAAAGGTTCTATTTGCATGGAAAGGTTGGTCAGTGGTATAGTGGGGCTACTTGGCAGTCTTGTTTTTGCTTCCAGGTAAACAAAGAATTTAAGATTACATTTTCAGTATCCTGCCAATTTCATTAATCACCCAGCCTTTCTATCTAGTTTATTTTAAGAGCTTTCTTTATTTGTGGAGAAAAATAGCCCCCCCTTTTTTTATTACTGCAAATTTGTACCTCTTAATCCCCTTGATCAATTTTGTCATTCCTCTCCCTGCCCCCTGCCTCCCTCCCCACCCCCACCACCCCCACCATCCCCACCATCCCCATCCCTCTCTCCTCTGGCAAGCACCAATTTGTTCTTTGTATTTATGAGTCTTTCAGTTTTGGGTTCATTTGTTCATTTGTTTTATTTTTTAGTTTCCACATGTAAGTGAAATCCTATGGAATTTTCTTTTTCTCTTATTTCACTTAGCGTAACACACTCTAGGTCCATCCATACTGTCACAAATGGCAAGATCTCATGCTTTTTTATGTGGCTGAGTAATGTTCCATTGTATGTATATGTATCACTTCATCTTTATCAATTTATCTATTGATGAATACTTAGGTTGCTTTCATATCTTGGCTGTTGTAAATAATGCTATAGCAAACATAGAGGTATTTCTGTCTTTTTAGATTACTGCTTTTTGTTTTCTTGGGGTAAATACCCAGTAGTGGAATTGTTGGATTATATGACATTTCTATTTGTAATTTTTTTGAGGAACCTCCATACTGTTTTCCACAGTGGCTGCACCAGTTTACCTTCCCACCAACAGTGGGAATATGACTTTTTTGCACATCCTTGCCGAGACTTCTTATTTCTTATCTTTTTGATACTAGCCATTCTGACTGGTATGAGATGATAGCTCATTGTGGTTTTGGTTTTCATTTCCCTGACGATTAGTGATGCTGAACATCTTTTCATGTGTTTCTTAGCCATCTGTATGCCTTCTTTGGAAAAGTGTCTGTTCAGGTCCTCTCTGCCCATTTTTTAATTGGATTATTTTTTTAGGATTGAGTTGCATAAGTTCTTCATATATTTTGGATGTTAACCCCTTACTGTATATGTCATTTGTGAATATCTTCTCCCATTCAGTAGGCTGCCCTTTTTTGTTTTGTTGATCTCTTTTGCTATGCAAAAGCTTTTTGTTGTCGTGTAGGCTCAATAGTTTCTTTGTTTTCCTTGCCTGAAGAGACATAGCCATAAATACACTGCTAAGGTTGATGCCCAGGAGATTACTGCCTATGTTTTCTTTTAGGAGTTTTATGGTTTCTGGTCTCACATTTAAGTCTTTAATCCATTTTGAGTTTATTTTTTGTGTATGGTATAAGAAAGTGTCCGTTTTCATTCTGTTTTCCCAGCACCATTTATTGAAGAGACTTTCTTTTTCCATTGTATGTTTTTGCCTCCTTTGCTGTAGATTAATTGACCATATAAGCATAGATCTATTTCTGGGCTCTCTATTCTGTTCTAGTGATCTATGTGTCTTTTTTGTGTGTGTGTGCCAGTACCATACTGTTTTGATTACTACAGCTTTGTGATATATCCTGAAATCTGGAATTGTGATACCTCCGGCTTTGTTCTTGTTTCAAGAGGAAAGCTTTGTCTCATATTCAGCAAACCACTGTTATATTGCTGGTTCAGGCCTTTGATATAATTCAGTTGCATTGATAGATCCTACTTATATTTTGCAAGCCTCCATGTCCCCCCCAAAAATGATTACCCAGTTTTGGAAGATCAGAAGCTGGGAGGACAGGAAGATAGGCTTGATTAAAATCAGAAACTGATCATCAAAACTTAACTACATAAAAATCAATTCTTTCTAATTAACTCAGCAACTCAAAAGATAATTTCTCTATCTTACTTAGAAGATAAATAATATATAAGGATGTATCACTCATTTAAAGGCTATAGTTTAATCACCTGTCCTACTAGTGTTGAATAATGGTTAACTGAATAGTGAGTTCCCTTCTGAATTTTAATATATGGAAGTAGCAATAAGGAAAGGGGGGGTAATTGTTTTCCTGAATTAAAGTATCATCATCAAATTTTCATCATTGTTTAATTTAGAAAACTTAAATCTTCAATACCAAACATAATATAAAACTTCAGCCTCGCAGATGCAGGACACATTGCAAAACAATTACTCACTTTATGACTTTCATGCAAACATCGTAAAATGGACAAAAATGAGCTTTTTATTGTACCAATTACTAATAATGCTCTCATTGTGTTTAATAAGAGTGACTTAATTTTGTCAGTGATTGAAAAACTCTGAATTGCCGTGGATAACTGGAGTCCTTTCAGAAAGAAGACAAAGGGGATCTTCCTCTGATTTGGGTTTCCATTTTTGGGGTGTTGGAGTCTGCCACATGATCAGAGCATGGTAAACCAGGATTTGATTTTGGAAGAAATAAAAGGTGGTAAAGGGAGTGGCAACATTTAGGGCTTGAAGGGCTCATAAGGATTACACAGTCCATCTCCAAATTTCACGGGTGAGCAACCAAAGGGATGAATTGACCCACCCACTGTCACCTAGCTGGTGAATGGCTGACTAAGGCCTGACGGTGGGGCTCTTGTGTCCTTTCTGAGTCTCTCTTCCCTATAATCTGTTTTTTCAGGGGTTGGGACATTACGGAACTTTTATTTCCCTACTTCTAGATTGCCTTGCCTTTCGTGAAGGTGGTGTTCTCTGTTAATGTAATTGAACATTGCAGGTATTCGGCTGCTTTGCAAGCATCCAATTTTTCCATTTTTCTACAGCATTCTCAAATAATGATAGCATGATGCAATTTGTTCTTCTAACATCTTCACTCGTGTAAAAGATGTGTCTTTCGTGGCCATATATGGCCGTATTTAGGTGGAAGAGTACCAGCAGATTAGGAGTTTAGGAAGCATAGAAGTGGTTATACTTCATATGTTTAGATTCATGATTCATATAACGTGGACTGTTACTTTTGGTTTTCAGATATAATGCACAGGCATGGTAACAAGATAACCTTAAAAAGCACAAGAAAAATCAAGCCTAAGGTGCCCAATATTTTTGAGAGAGAGAGAGCACAAGCTATGGCTTACCACCCTTTTCTTATATAATTCCTTTAAAGTGTTCTCAGAAAGCTCGTTCTCAACTAGATAGACCTTAGCTCAGGGCAAATTCATTTAAAAAAAATTACTTGTGGAAATCCTGAAGGTGTCATAGGCTATTCTGTCTCAAGGTATAACCCTTATTCTCTTCCCACAGCTGTGGATTATCTGATTAAATATTGTATATCACCACCTTGATGAAAAGAGTCTTCCCTCATCAACCTCATTTAACTCTATGCTTTTTGGATTCTTGGAACTAATTGTGGTATATGTTAAGGTCTGGGGAGGATAGAGGCGGAGATGTAGCAAAATGAGTATCAGATACCATTGATGTGACATTGTAAGTGCTAAACATTGCTTATTCAGTGAATTAGATTTGGGGTCTTTCCAGTGTGTGTATCTGTTGCCATATGTGCCATATGTGACTGGTTGGTCAGGAAGAAGACTAAGCTGCAGCAGGAATGCAGCACAGAGACCCGACAGTACAGTGGCTTAAAGAACAAAGTTCATTTCTGTCTGATTTAACAATCCCAGTATGAGTGGCCTAGGCCAGCAAGGCTGCTCTGCTCTATATGGTCTTCAGAGACTTGGTGTTTTTCGTTTTGTTGATTTGCCATTTTTAGTGCAGTGATTCTCAAACATTTTAGTTTTTGGTCCCTTTTATGAGTAAACAGGATTTTATTATTATTTTTTTTTAATTTATTTATTTGACAGACAGAGAGCACAAGTAGGCAGAGAGGCAGTCAGAGAGAGAGGAGGAAGCAGGCTACCCACTGAGCAGAGAGCCCAATGTGGGGCTCCATCCCAGGACCCTGAGATCATGACCTGAGCTGAAGGCAGAGGCTTAACCCACTGAGCCACCCAGGCGCCCCATGAGTATACAGGATTTTAAAGAATTTTTGTTTTTATTAGTTATATCTATCAATATTTATTAGGGATTAAAACAAATTTTAAATACATTCATTAATTTATTTAAAAATAAAAAGAATAAATCATTACATGGTAACACAAATAGTATTTTAAAGAAAACAACTTTATTTTCTAGAACAAAAACTAGAGATTTTTGCAGTCTTCTAATGTATGGTTTAGTAGAGGAGAGCTGTATTCTCATCACTGCAGCTACGTTCAATCTGTTATGATGTATTAAGATACCTAGGAATAAACCTAACCAAAGAGGTAAAAGATCTGTACTCTGAAACCTATAGAACACTTATGAAGGAAATTGAAGATGACACAAAAAAATTCACAAACATCCCGTGCTCATGGATTGGAAGAAACAAATATTGTTAAAATGTCTATACTACCCAAAGTAATCTGCACATTCCATGCAATTCCTATCAAAATAACGCTAGCATTTTTCACAGAGCTAGAGCAAACAATCCTAAAATTGTTTGGAACCATAAAGTACCCTGAATAGCTAAAGCAATCTTGAAAATGCAAAGCAAAGTTGGAGGCATTACAGTTCTCAACTTCAAGCTATATTACAAAGCCAGAGTGATCCGGAGTGGTATGGTACTGTCTCAAAAACAGAAACACAGATTAATGGAACAAAATAGAAAACCTGGAAATGGATCCACAACTAAATGGTCAGGTAATCTTTCAAAAGCAGGAAAGAATATGCAACGGAAAAGACAGTCTCTTCAACAAATGGTGTTGGGAAAACCAGACAGCGATATGCAAAAGAATGAAACTGGACCACTTTCTTACACCATACACAAAAATAAATTGAAAACGGATGAACGACCTAAATGTGAGACAGGAATCCATCAAAATCCTAGAGGAGAGCACAGGCAGCAACCTTTTTGACCTTGTCCACAATAGCTTCTTACTAGATATGTCTCCAGAGGCAAGGGAAACAAAAGCAAAAATGAACTATTGGGACTTCATCAAGATAAAAAGCTTCTGCACAGTGAAGAAAACAATCAACAAAAGGCAGCCTTGGGAGTGAGGGAAGATACTTGCAAATGACTTACCTGATAAAGGTTAGTATTCAAAATCTATAAAGAACTTACGAACTTGACACCCCAAAACCAAATAATCCAGTTAAGAAGTGGGCGAAAGAGATGAGTAGACATTTTTCCAAAGATGACATCCAGATGGCTAACAGACACATGAAAAAATGTTTAACATCACTCATCATCAGGGAGATACAAATCCAAACTGCAATGAGATACCACCTCACACCTATCAGAATGGCTAAAATTAACATAGGAAACAATAGATGTTTGCAAGGATGCAGAGAAAGGGGCACACTCTAAAACTGTTGGTGGGAATGCAAACTGGTGCAGCCACTCCACAGTATGGAGGTTCCTCAAAAAGGTAAAAATAGAACTACCCTACAATCCAGAATTGCACTATTAAGTATTTACCCAAAGGATATAAAAATACTGATTTGAAGCAAAAAATGCACCCCAATATTTATAGCAGCGTGATCAACAACAGCCAAATTATCCATAAACTGATGAATGGATAAAGAAGTGGGGTGTGGGTGCCTGTGTTTGTGTGTGTGTGTGCCTGTGTTTGTGTGTGTGTGTATGTATGTATATATTTACATATATGTATGTATGTATTACTCAGCCATATAAAAGAATGAAATCTTGCCATTTGCAATGATTTGGACGGATTAGAGAGTAGATGCTAAGTGAAATAAGTCAGTCAGAGAAAGACAAATACCATATGATTTTATTCATATGTAGAACTTAAGAAACAGAATAGATGAACATGGGGAAAAAAAGAGAAGCAAACTATAAAACAGACTCTTAAGTATAGGGAACAGAGTGTTGCTAGAGGAGAAGTGGGTGGGAAGATAGTTGTTAAACGGGTGATGGGTATTAAGGAAGGCACTTGTGATGAGCATGGGGAGTCTACATAAGTGATGAATCACTAAATTCTACTCCTTAAACTAATATTATGTTATATGTTAACTAACTGGAGTTTAAATAAAAACTTGAAATTAAAAAAACATCTGTTATGGTGGGGTTTTTTTTCCCCCTTTGGTTGAAGTATTAGAAGAAAATCTGGGCCTCACAAAGTTATGTAATTAGAAAAGACAGACATATCCTAAGTGCTTTTCAAAAAACTGTAGATAATTTTCTTTAATACTACACCAAAACTCAGCAAGAACATCAGTGAACTTTTTGTACTTGATTACATTAGTGCCCATTGATCGATTTTCTTTTTTACCCACATTTGATTATTTAACTTGATGCACTGGTCATTTGGAAATTATTGGTTCACTGAGGGGTACAGATTTTATAAATGTTGACATGTCATTATAAATACCAAAAAAATTTTTTTAATGTTTTCACTGATCTCAGAAACTTTTAACTAATGGGAAACTGTTAGGAATATAGTAGACAGCACTAATACCAAAATACTAATATTTGCTTGAAAGCTTGAATTTTATCATTGGCAACAAATACTGTCATTTGATCTTCTTAAAGTAACAGGCTCACTGTGTTCATTTTCAAGAAAATGTCTACAAATACTCAAGTCAGAGTAAACAAGTCTTTGTGGGGAAAATAAACAGCCAAATACTCACATTTTAATAAGTTTGTGGTTTTGGTTTTTCATGTTTTCTCCACCCTCATATTGTTGTTTCTCTCTGTCCTGAATAAGTGGTAGAGATAGAAATGAGAAGAGTTTTCTGTATGTGGTAATTGCACTTTTATTACCAACTCTCCATTCCTGGTGGGAGCAGTAGCCTCTAGGAGGGTATGCGGTGCATGAGTATGTGGCCTGCATGAATCCTTGTGGGCAACCCACAGAAGTCTAACCTTCTTTTAGTTGCTAATTAGAACAACAGTATGCAGCCCCAATTTTTGGAGTAATTCATATTTTCACAGGATAAAAAAATGAGGACCCTCTCCCTGTGTCCTGGTATGTCCATTAAGACATCTTAACGATAGAGTTCTCTTTTTCCCTCTCATCTGGTTCAGCTCCTCCTTTTGTTCCCTTTCTTTCTATTTGGCAAAACTGTATCTTACTCATGAAAGCCAGCTTTTTTATTTGAAAATATTATGCAGGGAGATTGATGACTCCCACTCAGCTAGGATATGGTTGAAGGAAGCTTGGATCCGGTCCTCGGCCACAGTGATCTATTCTCTTTCTAGTGTTTGTGAGGTTTATGATTAGCATCTCACACAACAATGAATGAAATGATCTAGGCATTCTGTGGACATCAAGAAGGGACCCAATAATCACGAGTTTACTTTTTTAATCACTTACCTCTTTCTGCTGATCCACATTGCTTGTATTTATAAGTGCTGTCCTAGATCCTGCTGCCTTCTTTGTGCTCCTAACTGTCCTTAGAAGGTGACAGCTGGTTAGGAAAATCCATACCCAAGAACCTAAAAACATAGGAATACATCAGAGACACTTGTTAAACATTGAGAACCAACTTATGGAGTCTATACTTTTCAGAGAATCTGGAGTTCAGTGGAGAGGAAGACCCACCAAAGAGTATGCAAAATGATCTCTGGAGGCTGCAGAACAGCAAACTAGTGCCTGAAAAGTTGATCAAGAGGCAGGAGGGCAGAGGGGGGAGCTGGCATGCTGGACAAGATGCCTTCTAGCTTCAGCTACTGTGGTAGCTCCTAGTATCTCCTCGTGGATCTCCTTTCCCACCTCCCCCTCCAAGCCTGCGCTGGGTGTTTTTTTATGTACTGTTCCTCTGCATCCTGTGTTCACCCCTGCTACCCCTGTTGTGTTTATCCAGAAGATGGTACGTTTCCAGAGAATGGAGAACTTGTCTGTTGTATCTTCGTGTCTGACAGAATGCCTGATTCATGGTAGCCACTCACTAGATACTGAAAAGAGTGAGTGAGTGAGGAGGGTGCAGTAATATTGGCACAAAGATACCAGGCCAGAGGCAGATTGGTTTAGAAGTGGTAAGGAAGAGCTTGATGGGGATCTTCAGCATGGGATAGGTAGGTAGGTAGCCAAGGGATTGATCATCATTGTGATGATGCAAGGCTTATTCTATGTCATTTGCTCATCTCATTATTTTCCTCTTTCTGCTTTCTCTTAATTGAATTCTGTCTGGTTCTAACCTGTAATTTTTATATGTGTTTTGGGCAGATATTGCTCAATATGTTTTGTTTAGTATGTTCCCTGTTTGTATCTTCTCCCTGTTTTTTCCAGTAAGTATTTAATATTTAAATATTTTAATCAATTTTTATGGGCTTTTTATATATTAAGATACTAATCCATTGCTGTATGTTATAAATTGTTTCTCTACATTATCTTTTAACCAATTTTGGTCTTCTTAGTAGCCACTCTCTTTGGTCACATTCCCAAATTCTACATTGGCCTGCACATCTCTCTCCCCTTGTGTTGACATTTTCACCATTTTCCCCTCCATCTAGGTCTTTCCACCTCATTTTCTTTCATCTTCTCTTTTCGTCACCTGGTTTCTTTATTCTTGATTTCTTTTCCTAACATGGAACTAGTCAGTCCCTTACTCTTTGTAGTGATTCTCACTGGGTGTAGGGGAGAGTCCACACCAAATCCATGGAGACAGATGGCTTTTTAAAGCTTTCTGTTCCCTGCTTTTGAGAATTATAGCCACAGTTACCGTGGGGTATGTGTGAAGTCCCTCAGCTAAGCAGAGGCTGAAAAAGTGGAGAACCACTGGCTAGATGGTTGTAGAAGGCATGGAAATGCTATACACATTGCTCTTGTCTTTGCTTCTGTGATTAAACCCTCATAGAGACCTGGTGATCTCAGGGCCCATCTCCAAGGAAATCCTTCTATTTATGAATGTTTGGCAGATCTGCAAATCACCTTCTAAATTGATTGCTGAATGTGCTGAAGACACAAGCTTGACCAGGTCTTGAAGACCAGCATCTTTTTTAAAGCCTGATCAATATAAAAGGCTGCTTCCTTTATATAATGACGTGAGGGTCAAGTCCAAATTACATTTGCACATCATGAGAGCTTTCAGAGTTAATGCAGTTGCCGGGAGGAGTGGTGAGGGGTACTCTAGGGCAGGGTCACCACTCTGCTTTGCAAATTTTTATTCACAAATCTACTGACCCAGGAAAGGAGGAAAGGGTATGGTCTTGCATTCTGGGGAGTACCCCAGACTGCTCGCCACTGACCAGCAGCACCCTCAGGCTGAGAGACTTTGGGCTTTATTCTTTTCATCCCAATTTATTTATCAGTATTTTTACCCATAAAGCCTGAAATATTTCTTTGCATTCTGAGTTATTTTACAATGTGTATTAAAAATATAGCTTATTTTGAATAGATTTGATTTTATATTCATTTAAATGATAGAATTGAAGGTTTCTGAAAAGAATTTGCAATGTTGATATAATAACATTAATGTAGAAATTAACATCAAAAATTGCGTATAAAAGGAAAAATAAAGATGTTAAGAGACAACCACCGTTGCTGTGACTAAACTAGAATTCAACCTCAGCTTCCCAAAACCAAGGTAAAAAGATAATAACATGATAATGTAATTCTCATTTGGTAAGAGGAAACAGTCACAGGAAGGAAGTATTTTTCCCCCTTGAGTTAAATTTTAAAGGAAAAATATGGAACTTAAACATTCGACTTAAGGTAAACTAGTGCTAACCTTTCTAATATAAGTTCTTTATAAACATGGAAGTACTTTTGTTTAGTTTATATCTAAAAATAAATCCTCAGTATAAGCCAAAGGTATAAGGTTTAAGTGTCACTCAGTGCAAGTGTTTTCAGGGTGATTTCAGTGAAATTAGTTTCAGTGTAGTTCAGGAATCTAGGTTTCTGGCATTTAAAACACAATCCAAGGCTCTGTATATTTGGTATTTAACCTATATGGAGGCCAGTATGTCCCCTAGAATGTATTCCTTGACTGTTCATTGTCTCAGCTGGGCTTTTTGAAAGCCATGAAAGAGTTTGGATAGGATCAGTGAAAAGATGAACTTTTGCCTCCAAGATGCTGTCTTCAGTTAAAAAACCCCACAACTTTCACATTGTTGATAAGTCAACAGCATTTTTTAAAAAGATTTTATTTATTTATTTGAGAGAGAGAGAGAGAGGGGGCAGGAACAGTGTGTTCTGGGCAGGGAGGAGAGGGAGGAGCAGACCACTGAGCAGGGAGCCCGACGTGGGGCTCAATCCTAGGACCCTGGGATCATGACCCGAGCTGAAGGCCGATGCTTCACCAACTGAGCCACCCAGGTGCCCCAAGTCAACAATATTTCTTTAATACTTAATGTGATTGATGTTCTTTTGTTAAATCGAAAGAGTTATGAATTCAAACAAAGAGCTATTCATTCAGCTACAGGTATTTCCTGATTCTTGAAAAAAATAGTGTATGTATATGTATGTATATCTGTATTTACATTTAATCATTTAATACTTGCCTGGTTAACTAGGCATTCTTTTCTCTGGCCTTGGCTTCAGGCTCAGCTTTTACTTTAGGCTTATAGTGACATGAGAAGCATCAGTGATCTGAGGTAGCCGACTTACTTACTTTGATTTTTTTTTTTTTTAAGATTTCAATTATTTTTAGAGGAGTATTTTGTCCACAATAAGATAGAGGAGCAGATACAGAGATTTCCATATACCCCTGTCCTCACACATGCATAGCCTGTCCCATGACTGAATCTCCCACCAGAGCAGTCTATGTACTACAACCAATCTACTTACCCAGATACATAATCACACAAAATCAGTAGTTTACATTACAGTCCAAAAGACTTGGATGAAGCTTCCTTGATTTTTGATTGATCCATCCTCATGATAGGTATTATGGAAGCTGAAGGGTAAAAACTGAAAAGATACCCAGAAAAATGGAAAAGGGAAAAATTGATAAATTGATTATAAGAAAAGATAGCCTTATGATTATGATATCAATTCAAGTAAAAGAAGTTATACCGAATATATTATAAGCTACTAATTCAGATTCATACACCAGTGTTGAACTATAAAAAATGAGGAAAATCACCGTCTCATGGGCTTGTTTTCTAATCTGTAATTGAGAAAGATAAGATTTGTATTTGTTCTACCTGTCTCATAGGGTTGGGGAGGCACATAACATGAGATCCCAGAAAAATGTGATATGTGTATAGAAGGTGATATTCATACCTTGTGTTGTCAAAGTGAGAGGGGTGTGTGACTGCTGTGTCGCATGTGAAAGAACTTCTCATTCAGTTGTTTGGCAAATAAGCCTGCCTGCTGAACTAGGGCCCTGGTAGTCCCTCAAATTCACGAGATTCAGGGCTTTTGTTCCTGTCTCACATGGGTGGGGTCCACTGAGAAACCAAGTCTCATCCCGTATGCGTGCAGGTGGGTCAAGTTTCGGCATGTAACAGAAACAGGTCTAGGTGGTGCACATCTGAGGCACACAGAGAACAGCCTGGGTGCGAGGGAAAAGCCAGAGAAGCCAAGAAACTCACAGAGGAAGGAAAGTTCTAAATAATGGATTTTTCTAGGTCATTGGGAGTCAGACCTTTGTTCTCCTTCCTTTCACTGGAAGGAGTGGTGGCAGTGGGAGAGATTCCCACTTCAGAGGCAAGGTCACACGTGCCCTGGAGGTTTGGGACTGATCAATTCAGGAAAATGCTCCATGGTTTGTTATAGGCCTTGCATTTAATTCTGTATTCCTTTTCGTTAGCTTTCAGTAAATGAATGCTGACCTGTCAGCTTGGGTAGGTGCTGGGGGCATAAACGTGTGCATAGGATATACCTTTCCCTCCAACCCCTGGGACTGTCAACGAACTGTCAAAATACTAAACAGCTTTATCAGAAAAAGGGTAAAAACTAACATTTGTACTATACTTTAAAATAGATTTTGGTATGTCATGCCCACATTTAAAAATTATGTACGTGTGTTTAATTTATTGATTAAAAATAAATATGCTAAGCGAAATAAGTCAATCAGAGAAAGACAGTTATCATATGATCTCTGATATGAGGAATTTGAGAGGCAGGGCAGAGGGCCATGGGGGGTAGGGAGGGAAAAAATGAAACAAGATGCGATCGAGAGGGAGACAAACCATAAGGGACTCTTAATCTCAGGAAACAAACTGAGGGTTACTGTGGGTTAGAGGGGGGAGGAATAGTGTGACTGGGTGATGGACATTGGGGAGGGTATGTGCTATGGTGAATGCTGTGAATTGTTTAAGACTGGTGATTCACAGACCTGTACCCCTGGGGCAAATAATACATTATATGTTAATAAAAAAATAAAAGAACCCCCCCCAAACAAATCTATGTATGTTTTTATCTGTATTAAATAGAAGAAAAGACCCAAAGACCCAAAGTGGGCTGTAGGTGAAATGTTAATAGTGATGAAAATACATATTATTTTTCATTATTTTCTGTGTCTTCCTCAAAGGACATGTGTTTATATGTGATGACAACACATTGAAGCCTCCAAAGTATTTTTCCTCAAAGGACATGTGTTTATATGTGATGACAACAGATTGAAGCCTCCAAAGTATTTTTATACATGCTCTCTCATTTGGGCCTCACGAGCACTCTGAGGTAAATCAGTAATAGACGTCAAGGTTATAGGTGAGAGAAAGGGAGGAGACAGGCACACATCTCAGGCACCCAGGATGTTACATGCGGTGAGATTACTCCATGATTATGGTCAGTGGCAAAGCCAGGAAAACAGAAGGCGAATCAGTAGTGCTTTAATGAAAGGAGAATGGTTTAGGGCAAAGAGTGGCTTTTTACCTCAGTCTGGTTCCCTAAACTGAGTCCCGGTTCAGTTTTTACTAGACTCAGAGGCAGGGGGCACAGTTTGGGTTTGAGACCAGCGAGTCAGTTTGATTTTCAGCTCTGGGACTGCCTAGCATTTAACCTGGAGAGTTATTTCGAGACTCAGGGCCTTATTTTACCTCTGTATAAAATGAAGCAAATACTATGAGCTCTTGTCAGGATAAAAGGAGTTCATGTGCGAGAGCCCAGTCTTGAGCTCAACCACTTTTTAGTTGGTTCAATAAAGAACAGATCATGGGGAAAACCCCTAAAAAAACCAAAAGTGCGGACGCAGGGCTGTCTGAGTAAATATTAACTAATGTCATCTTCATCGTCATCAGTGCGGGGCTGACAAGGATGATGGGTGACATATGGCTCTTAGGGGGACAAGGACCTTATCCTACTGCAGACAGCAGCAACTTTTAATCTCATAGGGTCTGGGACAAGGTAAGGAAGGAGGTTGTTAGGTCCTTATAAGTACAGCTGATATGAATCTTTCAATGATAATGTTATCATTTTGAGATGCATAAACATGGACCGGGTTAAGGATGGGTGATCTTTTAGTAAGAAACATACAGATAGATGTATCCCAAATGTATGTAGATATATGCTGCTAAATGCTGATAACTCTAGGTCAGAGATACAAAAGAATTATAAAGTGAATATAATAATACGAGAGAGTTTGTGCTGGTATCCTTGGGTTGTTCAGCACTGTTCAAATTTAGCCCAGTCTCTCCCTGCTTTCTATAAATGTTTGGAATCCGTGTGTACCCTTCGCTGTTCTATTTGATTTTACAGTGTTGTCAGGCAGGTGATTGCTGTCAAATTAAGAATGATTGCTTTGTCTTTAAAAGACCTTGACCATGAGCTGGGAGATGGAGTGTGCAATGAGGGTTAATTCCCTGGGGCCTGGAATTAATCTGGGTGGGTCTACTGAAATCAGTATACCTGCCTGTTACTTAACCACTGGTCAGTAACGCATGAAAGGATTGATGGATAATGTTATTTGCGACATTGGTTTGGAGGAGTTTCAGAGTAGTTTGCACCAACTGTCAGCGTTGTTTACTGATAATAGTGAGATTGATGATTTGCATCTGGTCTAAGTGAGACCCCTAAAAGGCTCTGCTGCAGAAGCTGGGTACATAGTAGGAAAATGTCCATGTGACCAGTAAAATACAAAAAATACTAGTGGGGACTCTCTCACAGAAATAGCCTGAAATACTACTGATGTGGAAAACAAAGGCAGAAGAAAAAATATTAAATTTCCTTACTACCTAACCACCCATTGACATGTCCTTGAAATAGGCAGTGTGACATTCCTCTAGGGACTCAACTACCTCGATGTTTATACTTTGCTAAGGGCAAAAGGCAGTCCTAGCCCAGTTCCCCACCTCCCCAGGATCCTGTAAGCCTACTTTAACATATAAAAATTCTTTTGGAAACTTCCTTGTGTTGGCAATTATCCCTCAAGCATATGACCCACCAGTATACATCCGAAGGGTCTCATGTCTAAGGTTTTATTAGACAGTAATAAATGACCTTTTCCAAACAATAGCCCCCTCAAAGTCCTGGAAACCTTGCTTCCAAAATTCCTAAGAGACTCATGCTATCCCAAACCCCCTCCCAACTTGAAAGTATATACTCAGCCTCTCCTCATGACCCTGGTGCAGCTCTTCCTGCCCATGGGGCCTGTCTCTATGCTTTAATAAAACCACCTTTTTGCACCAAAGATGTCTCAAGAATTCTTTCTTGTCCATCGGCTTTGACCCCTAAATGTCTTTCCTACATCACTACCAGTTGAGTTCAGAAGATTATCCAAAGAGCATGTATAATGGAATATTAATTGCTTTAATATTCTAATTCTAGTTAAAGTTCTTCAATTCTCATTCAGGTAGATTATTGAAACCCCAAATACTGGGGACAAGAATCTGTCATAAACATCTCTTATCCTGCTTCATTTCCAAAACATGTAAATTGTGTTTATCATTTTTTTCAGACCCCCTGGTTGTGGAATACAAGACACTGCTGGTACAACTATCCCTATCAGGTAAGGAGATGTTATCTCTGGGTCTTTACACGCAGGGGGTATCTTCCTTAGGTCAGGTTCATGGTTTTAGGCCCCTGCCTTCACTCCTGCTGCTTGATGCAGACTTAGCCTCCTTAAGGGAAGTAGCTTGTCTTCTCAGTGAAGTTCCAAATCAAAGCTCAATTGCTTTAGCAAATGGAATAAGCTGGAAGGTACATTTGCTGAAGAGTGAGATATAGTCAGTTTGATATTTGGGTGATTCCTGCTTCTGATAGCTGATCTATGTCTAATTACCACAGAGAGCCTGAAGACCTGAAACCAGCAAGGGTCTATCTGGACCGTGACTGCGCAAAGCTCAAGTGTAGGGCTGTGGCAGACAGGTGGAGTTCAGGCCACTCTGTGGCTTACGAGCAACCTGTAAATACGTATATCAAGTACCATTTCCTTGAGGGTGGAAAAATGGGCTTGTATCATTACACTAGACTTAAAACCATCATCAACAATGAGATGGAAATTATATCCCAGAAAGGGAGCATTTCAGATCCCTGCCCCCAACATACCTTTGCCTCTGTCCATGAATTCAATAATATTAGCATGTGTTGTATTCCTCAGATCAGCTACTATCTGAATATCATAGCTGGGTCTTTTCTCGTAATTTAACTGAAAATTTTATGGAATTTCTAGTTATTTGGAATATATTACATAAGAAAATCAAATGTAGCAAAGTATTCTGGTGACAAAATAAAGAGATATACATTATGATAGTCACCTTGGATTTTTTACTTTAACTTCCTTCCATTCCTTGGGTTCTTTTTAGAGGCATTTGGTCTTTTTGGTATGTATAAAGTTACTGGGGAACAAGCATGCTCTGTATCTTCTCTGTCACACTCTGTGTTGCAACCAACGAGGGACCGGTTTGGAAACTCCTAGGGCTGATTCAGGACTAGGGACACATTGAAATGGAATTCCAGCTTGCATTTCCATCTCTTTCCTGTAGTTTATTCAGATTGGAAAAGAATGTAAACAAGCAATATGACCTGGTTAGAGAAAGCTGAGCGTTCCGCCTTTCTAACAAAGACTGAAGCAACATCGAAACCAATCACTTACTGTGCATAACTGCAATTCTCGGGCTCCACTGCTGTTTTACTATCTTACCTACTTGGAATATTGTCATTATGCCTCTGTGTCCTGTAATGACATATTGAGTGGAAAAATCCAAATATATCTAGAATTCTATTTATATATCTAGAACCTTCTAGAAACTGTAACTCACATATGGAGGTGGCAGCTGCTCCAGTGCACTGCATTTGTGAGATAAATTCTGTCCTATGAACACCATTGAGACAAACATCACATGAAATGTAATACCCACTCTTTATAATGATGACATAATCTGAAATAACTTTCACATTTATGACTAGAGCTAAGGAATTGCTTTTTTCTGAGATAATTAGTCGCTGGGGCAGTGGCCCAAAACTGTAGTTGCTGGCCATTTCACAGACAAAACTAGAGATTTAACATGAAAATTTGAGGGTCTGACAGTTAGTTATGTTTAAAAATAAGAAACATTGGGGTACCTGCCTGACTCAGTTGGTAGAGCACATGACTTGATTTTGGGGTTGTAAGTTTGAGTCCCATGTTGACTTTTTATTTTTTTAAGTTTTTTTAAAAAAGATTTTATTTATTTGTTTGACAGACAGAGATCACAAGTAGCAGGCAGAGAGAGAGGAGGAAGCAGGCTCCCCGCCGAGCAGAGAGCCCGATGCGGGGCTCTGTCCCAGGACCCTGGGATCATGACCTGAGCCGAAGGCAGAGGCTTTAACCTACTGAGCCACCCAGGTGCCCTGAGTTCCACGTTGATTATAGAGATTACTTAAAAATAAAATAAACTAAAATAAATCTTTAAAAAATAATAAAATGGGGGTGCCTGGGTGGCTCAGTCGGTTAAGTGTCTGCCTTTTTGGCTCAGGTCATGATCTCCAGGTCCTGGGATTGAGTCCCATTTTGGGCTCCTTGCTCAGTGGGGAGCCTGCTTCTCCCTCTGTCCTTCTCCCTGCTCTTGTTCTCTCTCTCTGTCTTTCTCTCTCTCACTTTTGTTCTCACTATGCTCTCTCTCTCTCAAATAATAAAGTCTTTAAAAAATAATAACAGTAATAAAGTAAAAATAAGAAACATCATTAGCATAGAAGGAAAGATACTGTGTATGGGGATTCAGATTAAGATTGTCTTCTGCTGGGGCGCCGGGGTGGCTCAGTTGGTTGGGCAGCTGCCTTCGGCTCAGGTCATGATCCTGGAGGCCCGGGATCGAGTCCCACATCGGGCTCCCAGCTCCTCGGGGAGTCTGCTTCTCCCTCTGACCTTCTAGCCTCTCATGCTCTCTCTCTCGCTGTCTCTCTCTCAAATAAATAAATAAATAAATCTTAAAAAAAAAAAAAAGATTGTCTTCTGCTAAGACATCCTTGCTTATAAAGGAATAATTTGGCATTAGCCCCCCCAATCTAGGACCAGTTCATGATCTCTTATAGGAACAGTGGTCATCTTTGATAAACTCTGTATTCTAATTAAAAAAAAAAATCAGCTCTTTCTTTTTGTCTGTGTGGGGGAAAAAAAAGCATGTAATTATTATGCATGTAATTAGAGTGCATTGTGGGTAGCTATGTCTCCTTAAGTGTATAGATTACAGTTCAGAGTCAGTCTTTTAAAGTACTTTTAAAGACAGATCATGCTCATGAAGCATATTTATTATGTCTTTAACATGTATATTAAATAACTGGACATATATTTAGTTGAGAGTAGTGGTCTGTTACAATTTTATTAAAGGCACACTGCTCCTTGGTATGAGTATATATGTAACTTATTATATGATGATTTTTATATACATGTGTATATTTTAAGTTTAAAATAATGGAAAGTGGCCTTAGTTGGGCCTGTTTAGTTTGTCATAAAGAGCCCGAGTTGGGAATGAGAAGCCCTAACACGGTAGTCACAGAGCCTCACTACCCAGAAGACCAGTGACTGACCTTTCAACCCAAACCAGCTGTTGGCAATTGCCAGTCAACTACACCATCTAGAAAATGATGGTACTAATTCCGTAGGATTTTTATGAGAGTCAAAGAAATTAACATGCAGGTAAGCCTTTTCAGCTGCAGAGTGCTCCCTGAATGTGGCAGTTTTGTAATGTGATGCTCTTACGAACTCAGTGGTTTCTAGATGTGCTCTCACTTGTCTTCCTAGCCCTCCATGGCTTTTCCCAGGTGATGGTGCAGGAAATCTCATTAAAACTGAAATTTAACCTTGGTTCCAAAGGTCCTAAAGCCAGTGCCCTATTTTCTAGATTCATTGCTGCCATGTGTCTGACCTGAATACCCATCCCTTACTGCTAATGCCTGCAAATTTTTAAAAGGACAATTCAGTGGAAAATATATGCTCCCAGGGGTGGTGCTGAATTTGATAAACACACTGATGCTCATTGTCTCTCAGAGCTTGGGGATCACTGGTGGGGCAGTATCCTGTCCCCTCACTGTTGCCAAAGCTCAGTGGGAGGGACAACTTTTCTTTAGTGCCAGTACATAAAGTTGGTAGAATTAGTAGTTAAATGAGTGCCAGCTTCTCATGAAAGTCATTTGTTATGCTGCTATTAGTTCATAGAGCATTAAAGTTTCAACTGTAGTTATTGTATATACTGTTACATTGTGGGTAGCTTGGAGATGATGCATTTCAAAGGTCTTTCACTCATTCTGGTAAAGTAAGATATTTCATTATAGCTCAGTAAACATATTAAATATTCTTGACTTCTGCTGCCTCTCTGAGCCCCTCCACATTCCTGGACCTCTGAGACAGATAGAGCAGGTGTCACCTCCATTTTACAGTAAGTAAATTAAGGCCCAAGTTTTATACCTACTGAGCTATGGAGCCGAGACTTGGTCTCAGACTTCCTGGCTGGGGGCCTAGCCTCGTATTTCTTGGCTGCTTCCTTTTCCCTGTGTCTTTTAATAAATATTTTTGAATTACCTTTTGTTTGATATTTACAACATATAGAACATTTCCTAATACCAAGAAAGCTCTGGTTAATGCAGAACTTGAAACTCTGCCTCCATGACCAATCTGACACCCCAATTTCTGACACCTACCTCCGTTGCCCCTGTACTATGGAATCTCACAGCACTTTCCAGGGTTATTCTTTTTGTGTATGTGGTCGGTTTGGTTGGTTTTGTTTGTTTTTTGTTTTTTGTTTTCAGGTTGCCTAAGGAATCTTACAGATACTTATATCAAGGAACTCTAAATCTTGTTGTTAAAATAAATAGTGAATTGGGTACCAAATGTTCCAACTCACTGACACTCTTTTGGTTGGGGCTGAAACAAAACTTAAGGCCGTCAAGCTGCAGATCCAGAGGCATGCTTCAAAGCACTTCTCCACAGAGAGAATGGGGCTGGGATTCGTGGAGGCGTAAGACCGTGTCCCTTTGCAGCCCTGAGCTTGAGATGCTGGGGACACAAATTGGTTTTCTATTAACTATTAATCTTTCCTTTTTTTCTTTCATCCTCAGCCACTCACAACTGACCTTCACTACTATTATATCCTGGAGCTGTCGTTTTATTGGTCTTTAATGTTTTCCCAGTTCACTGATATCAAAAGAAAGGTAAGAGTGGTTGGGCTGTGAAATGCTTGCAGATAATTGTGCTGGGTGGCCCCTGGCAGATGGGTGTCGAGTCTCAAAGGCGCTCACTCCTGTTCTCTGGCAGGGCTAGCTTAGTCCTGCTTTCTACGTTTCCACAGAGGGGTACTTATTTTGCTTGTGGGGCTTTATGTTTTTTTCACATTGGCTCTTCCCTCCTTCCTCCAAACCTGGTGTTCTTTTCTCTGTGAAAAAAATATACTGATGAATCCAAACAGCAGCAGTTTTCTCTCTGTCTGATTCACGAAGCCCTCTGTTCTTCAGATTAAATAAGGAAGAAAAATTGTATTTGTAGCCCTTGGGAGAGAGAGTAAATTCTCAGTGTCCCAGCCCCATGAATGAATTTTTCCTTAATTAGAATTATCCAACATCCAAATACATCATGAAAATACAACTTCTCTCCCTGGACTGTGGTCAGCCTCCACCCGTCCCCCTCACCAAACTGGCTTTTGCCGTGGGTGCCTTGAACTCCTCAGTGTTCAGACCCACCCCTTCCAGCTCTCATCCTGCTAGCTTCTGGGATGAATAGACACTTCTGGCTAGTTGCTGCTTATAATTTTTCCATCATGCCATTTTCTCCAGAGTCCCATATTTGGATCATTCCTTCAAAGTCGTCTTCGGGGTCCCACAGCCCAGTGCCTTATGCGCTCATATCTGTGTGCACAGGGTCTAGTCCTGGATGACAAGACATCATCTCCTGGGATGATCAGCTTATATCTTTCAGCATTACCAACCATAACTCATGTACCAAGAGCTCACAAATGTTTCTCTTCAGCCCTGGGTTCTCTCCAGGTCCATACTTCCACAAATCTAGGCATAAGTAATATGTAATATATAATATATGTAATATGTAATAGTAATATGTTCTTTGTATTTATTTTATCGTTTAATCTTCCCATCAACTCCAAGATCCAGTTAAATCATTTATTGTTTATCCTCATTTTGTGAATGAGGAAACTGAATTTTACATGCAAAGTATATCTAGCTGAAGACGTGATCATCCCCTAGTCTTTTGGTTCTTCCGGGAACTGGAAATCACACAAGCGAGGGTTTTCCTTTGCTCTCCTCTTTGCTTCTCCTTACACTTGAACTCTTAATGTCATGGACACATTTACGTAGAGCCATCTCTACTTTTTTGCTTAATCTATTACAATAGCCTTTTAAATAGTCCTCCTATCTAAACTGTCATTCTTGCCTACGTGCTGCCTAAGTTATATTTCTAAAACCTTCAAGACAAAGCCAGTCAACATGATTCAAAGCTACTTCTCCAGTCTTATCACCATCCTCCAGCCTCCCCCTCTGACACACATATGTCCTAGCAAGAATATCTTCCTTCTCATCATTGTTCCCACACAATTTTTTTCATGCACCTTTTTTTTTTTTTTTTTT